>CAUDMG010000190.1:895000-932500 GCA_958450375.1 Homarus gammarus | reverse complement strand
ATAGCAAGATAAGCAGAAGCAGGAGGAACAATAGAGCAGTAGTAGGTACAGCAGGAGCACCACCACAGAATCATTAACTGCTGCAGGAGGTGGAGGGGGGTAATTCCTTCCGGCTGTCTGCTACTACTCTGACGAGCCTGATGTATCTGTTGTGTTATCTGGCGCTCTCTCTCTCTCACTCTCTCTCCTTTAATTCCTTTCTTTATAATTCTCTCTAATTAATCTTTTTTGCTTCCCCCAGCACACACACACACACACACACACACACACACACACACACACCTCTCTTCCTCCTCCTCTTCTCGCCATCCATCTCCCAACTTCCTCTGTGTACGCCACCCTCCCTCCCTCCCTCCCTCCTCTCAACTCACACACATTTATCCCCTGTTCCCCTCTCCCCTTCCTCCTCCTGTCACACACACACACAGGTCTTTCCCCTCTTACTTCCCCTCCTCCCTCACGCTTCCTTTCCTCCCCTCTCTACTATCCCTCTTTCTCTCTCTCTCTCTCTCTTTATGCTTTAATCTTCTCACTTTTATCTTTATCTTCAAATTAATTCTCTCTCTCTCTCTCTCTCTCTCTCTCTCTCTCTCTCTCTCTCTCTCTCTCTACCGAGTTAGTTATGAGGCCAGCTGATGGACACCTGAGACCCTCACAGAGTACCTCCCTTCCTCACCCCCCTCCTCTCGTCCCTCGTGAAGACCTCCTCTGCTCCTCTCCCCGTCCACTATTTGTGTGCACAGAGCCTAAGGATGACTCTAAGTGTGTGTATTGTAAGGCCGGAACACACACACACACACACACACACACACACACACACACACACACACACACACACACTCGTCGCTCCATATCTTGTAAGGTCAAAGGTCAGAGTCAATAGTTCAGTCAGGTGGTGAGACAAAGCCGAGTGATTTAAAAATATAGGCAAATGTTCCGTAGACTTTAAGAACAATCTGCCGGTTAATTCTGTTGTTTGGTGTGTACAAGTAGAGAGGCAGATCGGCCTTTATTTACTTATTCTATCTTGTTTTGCATAATATAAACTATACACCTGAACCAAGCAAGTGACCCCTCTAGAACACACCTGTACGTCACCCCGCCCACTATGCCCTCAACACCTGCTCCTGCACGCCTCCACCGCTGACCCAACCCTGTACCAGTCAGTAACGAAGGTCAGGATCACGCTACTACCGAGCCTGGCAGCGGTCACCACCTCTGTCTGGCCACCGGAGTCTATTTTTAAGTCCGAGCTGCTCCTGGGTGTGGTGGATGTGATGGGTGTGGTGGGCGTGGGCGTGGTGGGTGTGCTAGCTACGTGGGGGTCTTGTTGCCTTAGTTTAGACCGTGTTGGAGTGGGTTTTGGACTGGGTTGACAAGGGCGTGAGAGAGGACTCAGGCTACGGCAGGTGAACAGGGCGAGGTCCGACCATCTGACCTGACCTGACCTGACCTAACCTCTGATTTTCACGACTGGGTATTTAGATGTGAAAACTCCGGTGTCACAAACAATGAGGAAGACAGCCCTGAGTTTTTCTCCCTTGTATATAGGAGAAAAATATAACTGAATGTTGCTGCTACACACACTGGCTGACCTGAGTCTGTTCACTACACATGGTTAGTGAGCTATTGGTGATAATCCTGAGGTATGGTGTTGGTAGTGGCGCAAATGTAGGCAGTAACAGGAGGTTGGTAGGGGTCAAAGTGATGGTGGCAGCAGGTGGTGGTAGGGTGATGGTGGCATTAAGTGGGACTGGGAGGGAAGAGGGGGGGAGGTGTCAGCCACACAGCGGGGGACAGGTGAGTGCAGCCATCAATCACTCGACGGAGTAAACAGGACAGCGAGCTTCCCCAACATTGTCGCTGGTCATGTTTACAACACGCTGATGGTCAACACAGGTCAACTAGCTACGTCATTACCACCTTTTGCCTCACCCTATACCCTCCTGGCCTCCCTGCATCACTGTACGTCCCCCTTGGCCTCCCTGAATCACTGTACATGCTCCCCTTGAGTCACTATCACCATAACCTCATGCTCCTACACTCACCATAACCACACGCCACAAAAGAAGAAAATTTCGTCAATTTGCAAGAACCAGAAAAAAATATTGTATCTCTGGCAATAAAGAGGCAGTGGATGTCAGAGATGTTATTTCCACAGCACTGGAGCCACGTATTTCCCTCCTGTGTGTGTGTGTGTGAGAGCGAGAGTAAACACCCCTCAGAAGGACTCGAGGACGGTCTGTGTACTCCCCGAGTCTGTACAGTGTGTGGCGAGGGGATGAATATTACCACCTATTATATTTTCATTTTTCTGAGTTTCATCTTTTTTTTTTTGGGGGGGGGGTTAGGGGGTGAGGGTATGGGGGTGGGAGGGTATGGGGGTGAGAGGTGAGGGGGTGGGAGGGTATGGGGGTGAGAGGTGAGGGGGTGAGGTGTAGGGAGGCGAGTTCTCTCACACACACATCAACACCTCCTCCCCCCCCCAGTGCGCATCATCAACAAAACAATTTCTCAATATTCCTTTACATCGTCACTCTATTACGCCGCCGTCCTATTTCTCACCACCTACTTTGTCAGCCAACACAGCCTCCCCCTCCACCTCACCTGCCCCTCCCTCCCCCTCCACCTCACCTACCCCTCCCTCCCCCGCCACCTCACCTGCCCCTCCTCCCCCGCCACCTCACCTGCCCCTCCCTCCCCCGCCACCTCACCTACCCCTCCCTCCCCCGCCACCTCACCTACCCCTCCCTCCCCCGCCACCTCACCTGCCCCTCCCTCCTCCGCCACCTCACCTGCCCCTCCCTCCCCCGCCACCTCACCTACCCCTCCCTCCCCCTCCACCTCACCTACCCCTCCCTCCCCCACCACCTCACCTGCCCCTCCCTCCCCCGCCACCTCACCTGCCCCTCCTCCCCCTCCACCTCACCTAACCCCCTTTCATGACATATTCGTTATAGATTTACAATATTCCTATCAAACTCTTCAGATTTTGATTATGTTTCCTCCCGCCAGGTTAGGTTAGGTTAGGTTAGTCAGAAACATGTCAACAATACCCCCCCCCCCCCCCGGCCATCACTGCAACAAGGGACCCCACAAGACCTAATAATAAGACCCGTACTTATGTCAACAAGGTTTTTATCAGCCTGGCACACACACCGCTCTCTCTCTCTCTCATACCTCCTGACGACAACATATCAGGTTATGTAATCTAAATTTATATATATTCTTTCCATTCTATCTTTCCAGTTCGTCGTAAAACCCGTTTCTGCTCAGTACCGCTCCTAACATCTTTTACCTATCACACACACACACACACACACACACACACACACACTGTTACACCGAAGGCCAGAAAATCGCCTGAGAAAAGGAGGAGGAGGAGGAGGAGGAGGAGGAGGAGGAGGAGGAGGTGAGGGAGGGAGGGAGGGAGGGAGGGAGGGAGGGAGGGAGGATGGTAGGAAGGAAGGAAGGAAGGAAGGAAGGAAGGAGGGAGGGAGGGAGGGAGGGAGGGAGGAAGGAAGGAAGGAGGGAGGGAGGATGGTAGGAAGGAAGGAAGGAAGGAAGGAGGGAGGATGGTAGGAAGGAAGGAAGGAAGGAAGGAGGGAGGATGGTAGGAAGGAAGGAGGGAGGGAGGGAGGGAGGGAGGGAGGGAGGGAGGGAGGGAGGAAGGAAGGAAGGAGGGAGGATGGTAGGAAGGAAGGAAGGAAGGAAGGAAGGAGGGAGGGAGGATGGTAGGAAGGAAGGAAGGAAGGAAGGAGGGAGGATGGTAGGAAGGAAGGAAGGAGGGAGGGAGGGAGGGAGGGAGGGAGGGAGGAAGGAAGGAAGGAGGGAGGGAGGGAAGGAGGGAGGGAGGGAGGAAGGAAGGAAGGGAGGGAGGGAGGGAGGGAGGAAGGAGGAAGGAAGGAAGGAAGGAAGGAGTAAGGTAGTTTACACAGATCAAAGTTAACACGGCAACACCTGATGAGCTTTGACAGACACGACTAATTGGACTTCAGGTGAGTCAAAACTTGGCTCTCTCTCCTCCAGTGATCCAACAACAGGTGTAAGAAGGTGACGTGACCCCTGCCAACCAGGTCAAACCTCCAAGGAGATCAGTGAACTCGGAGACTCTCAGATTTGTCCTGATTTTATGAGATTTTCCAGTGTGTCGTCCGGACTTTCAACGGTTCTCAATAAATCGACCGGATTTTCAAATAATCTTTAAAATATTCGTCCGGATTTTCAAGTATTTTAAGCTGGTGTCCGGATTTTTAATTATGTTCATAATATTCATCCGGATTTTCAAACATTCTCAGAGATTAACAAAGAACAATAAATGATTCTTCCTGAAACTGCGGGAGGAAAAGGTGAGAACAGAAACTAAACTAACTAACACAAACAAGAAGTACACAAATGGTGGTCGAGGCGAGGGGCACAAGAGACCATGCCAGACGTGTCACTCTCTCCCTCGACAAAGCTTGTGACACTCTTAGGTGAGCCACCTGTCACTGATAACACCGCCGCCCACGAGAGAGAGAGAGAGAGAGAGAGAGAGAGAGAGAGAGAGAGAGAGAGAGAGAGAGAGAGAGAGAGAGAACACTTTGAGTTCCTCCAGCAGAGTACTGTGAGGAGGAGGGGGACGAAGGGCCTCCATAACACACTCAGCAAGAGGACCTCTCAGGGGCACTTCTCAGCCTACGTGAGAGACTTACCAAGGACCTCTCAGGGAAGACCTACACTAACAACTTCTCAGCCCACGTCAGGGACTTACCCGGGACCTGTATGGGTGACCAACATGGAGGGACTAGTAGCCAGGACCCCCTTAAAGAGGATCTGCTAGAGGGAGCCACCAGGTGGTCCCCCGAGAGGACTCACAAGAGGAGCTCACAATAAGACCTACCAAGATGGCCTCTTAAACAGCATCAGGCGAGGAGAGGAGGAGCAGTAAGAGGCCGAGGTGATGGGAGCCAGGGCTGGTGACGGGGACCTGGGGTAACAGACAGCAGGAGTTCGTCAGCCGGTGCAAGAGTATCGTGTGTGTGGAGGGGGGGGGGGGGGGGTCGGCAGCAGAGGTGAACGGCAGTAATCAACAGTCGTCGTGTCAATCACTCTCAGGAGGCGCCACGGCCAGACAACACAGTACATTTATCTCACGAAAAGAGAATAACAAAGACGTAAAGGTGAGGTGGACGACACGTGAGAGAAAAGTGGGTGTGAAGGAGGAAGAATAACGACGGGGGAAGAGGAGGAGCAGGAGGGGTGAAAGAGCTGGAGGCTGTGACGGCTCCACCGTCCAGGATATTGGAGGCAGGAATGACTCAGACGGGATATGGTGGAGCCGACGGCGGCTACGAAACAGAGGCGGGGAGGCTGGACTAATGTTGAGGGGGAGGCGGGGAGGTGTCTGACCCGCCACCACCATCACCATCCACCACCACCACTAACCACCTACACTATCACCAACAGCAGTGATTTAGAGCCACAACTTCCTCCGCTTCTCCGTAACATCACGTCAGCTACAGGATATTAACAACAGTTTCTCTCTCTTTATTAAAGACCCGGGAGCTCGTGTACTTCTGCCTGGCGGTGTATGGGGGAGTGGGAGGCCCCTGGCGGCTAATGGGTGGGAGGAGGGCGGGTCAGGGAGATATGGTAGATGGGAAGGCGTGAGCAGGGAGGGAAGAGGGTGTGGGGGAGACTTCATCAGACAGTGTTGACCATGGTAGTGTATAGAGCCGCTGAAGACAACCACCACCACCACCACCACTCAGGGAGAGTTAAAATAATATGGTATCAGCGTCTCCCAGTTTACCATCTCTCACCACACGAGACATTATATAACTTAATCGATGGAGCTACTAAGTGGGGAGGGGAGGCGAGGGGGTAAAGGGGGGGGGGAAGGAAAGCTGTAAAGGGGAAGGAGATGGCAGAGAGAAAAGGACGAAACGGAAGAGAAGAAAATGGGATGGACAGGAAGAGGGAGGGAGGCAGCCAATACCACCACTAGGACTTAGTAGTAAGACTGGGTGGATGGGAGGTGGCGAGTCACCAGGTAAGAGTCACCAGGTAAGAGAGTCACCAGGTAAGAGAGTCACCAGGTAAGAGAGTCACCAGGTAGGAGTCACCAGGTAAGAGTCACCAGGTAAGAGAGTCACCAGGTAAGAGAGTCACCAGGTAGGAGTCACCAGGTAAGAGAGTCACCAGGTAAGAGTCACCAGGTAGGAGTCACCAGGTAAGAATTGTGGGTAAGGTTTATCGGTCCTCCAGGACGCTGGGCCTCACAAGTAAAGCGACCAACAATTACACTAAAAGCTCTCACCTGCCTCCAGAGGGCAGAGTTGACGAGCCGAAGACCTCCTCCTCCTGCTGCCTGACATAACCTCCCCCTCCCTACCTCCTGCTGTTGCCTGACCTAACCAACCAAACCTCAACCATCCTTACATGGCCAACCTAACTACTCAACCACCCATACATCTCATCACTGATTGGTCGACAAGTGAGCTACAATAAACCAGACTGTTTAAAGCCCCATGTTTACAGGTGAGGGTAGAGAGCAGAGTGGTGCACACGGGGCCACCAAAACGCCATTACTGCTCCAACAACTCCTTCCAAGCTCCAAACTTTCTTCAACAAAAATTATAAAATGAAAAAAATAAAAATAAAAATGTGTAATATACTTCCCTGGGAGAAATTACTCCGCCCTAATATCCCGAAAAATAAAAATAATAATAATAATAATAATAATAATAAGCATTGTGCCGAGGCTCCATTACTGGGCGTCGCTTACAAGGGAATTTGGTTTATTTTTCTTGGTATTAGAGTCTGAGTTTGATAACACACACACACACACCTGGACCAAAAGGTATAAACAAACACACCTGAACTCATTAACTTCACCTGAAAACAAAAGAACATCGTCCCCACAAAACACCATTTAAAGTACACTGGGCCCATCTACCCCAACGTAGCACCAGACAAGATTACCATAATGATTCCCTACAATGATTCTTTATGGTAATTTCGTCCCGTGACTGGTGCTAAGTGCGTGTATCTAGTTTAGGTTGTGTCAGGGTAATTTGCATGTTTAGGGGAGTATTTGAGCTCAAGTCTACCAGGTGAAAGGGTGAGTGTCTTAAGTTATCAGCAATATATTTATCGTGTGATCCTCTCTCTCTCTCTCTCTCTCTCTCTCTCTCTCTCTCTCTCTCTCTCTCTCTCCATCAACATCACCAATATCTCCACCACTACCTTCACTATATCACCTGGAGCTCGCTAATTAGAGGCAGGTATATATCCCGTCACCCTAATAGCTCTACCACCCTAATTATCTCATCCTAGAATCATATTTCAAGAGCACTAGGCAGCGGAAGGAGGTACTAGCCGGGAAGAGGGGCTAGGGGTGGGATGGTGGGGGTAGGAGTTTAACGATAAATAATGAGTGAGAGGTGGGTGGGGTGGGGGGTAAGTGGGTCAACAACCACCGCGCTCCGCCACACCGCTGACCCACTCCCAACTCTCACGTCCGAGTTTTAATACAATAATAATTCCGCGTAAAAAAACGTCTTCATCTTAAAACACTTGGTCATGTTAGCCAGCTTATGACGTCAACGAACGGTCCACAAGAGAGACAGGAACATTGTCGATATTTCCAAAACCTTAACCAGTGACTGAGATAGAGGGCGCCACTACACTTGGGTATGAGGCGGCCAGCACAGGTGTTGTGGAGGAAGGTGTCAACTGCCTCAGCTTTGACCACGTTTTTTCTCCTCAACAAAAGCCATTCCATGTAACACATCACAACACACTGGCAACAGTAGTTAACCTTCTCCCCACTGCCACCATCACCTACCACCACACCTCCTGCCACCACTGTCCCGAGTTACTGGTGTTAGAGCACAACAATGGGGGATCTTCGCCACCTTCTCCAAGAACTCTATTTTAAACTTTAAGCACACGTCTTGGTGGCCAGTGAACCGTGGCCCTGTCTTACCTTCTAGCCCTAACACAAACATTACACACCACCACAGCCTTCTGCCCATCCACACCGTGACTGAGCGACCGAGAAACAAGCCATTAGGTAAATACACACCACACCTAACAATCAGTTGGTGGTAATAGCGTCACTTACCTGTCTCACTTACACACTATTAACATATTTATCACCAAGGTCATTAATGTGTTCCTGTAAATAATACGACACTGTCCCCCCCCCCCTGAGTAAGACGACTATTTTCCCATTCTTATGTTTTTAATCACTCATAACTTCCCTCATTACTGAACAATATAGTAGATAGTTTGGTCACGGTTCTAGTTTCTTCAAAAGTAGGCTGGACAAAATCCTGATTCGCGCGTCTACGACCTGGGTAAATCCTCTAGTTTTTGTGGAGGTAATTTTCCACTTGGATCCCACTTACCCTCCTTCTCTCCCTCCCTCCCTGCCGCCGCCCTGCGCTCTCAACTTCCCTCCCAACATTAAGAAAACTAATTCCTGAAAAGTTCTTGCAATCCAGCTTCATCCTCCTCCTTTTATAGTGAAGATTCCCCCCCCCCCCCCCCACCGTATCACCTCCCAACTTGTATCAAAACAAGTTCATTTTACAGGGCGGCGCAAATGGGGACGCGAGCGCTGTTCATTAGCATAAAATAATAACAAAAAACGACTTTAAATCATAACTTTTCTCCTAAGACGACGGCCAGTAAAGTCATTCAGGAGGATGACAGGATATTCACCTCGCCCGGCGCACACAAGTTGGCTGGAAACACGTTGAGGAAACTTGGTTCTTTGTGCTGAAGCGGAAACAAGATTTAATACCTTGACCTTGATGTGGCGACCAAGGACGGCTCCCTCTATCCCCACACCACACCACACCATCCCCCCCCTATGCCCCACACTACCATACCTCCCTCCTCCTGCCCACACCACACACATGGAGGCTCGCTTATAACGCCTCCTCCTCTTGAAGTTATAATGCCTTTTCATCATAAGTTACGAGTGCAGTTTTAATAATATTTATGGCCCATTTTCACCACAAGTTATGGTCCACTTTCACCACAAATAATGTCCCATTTTCACCACAAATAATGGATCACTTTCACCACAAATAATAGCCAATTTCACCACAAGTTATTAGATGCAGTGACATACTCTAACACCACCTTAAGCCTGACACTGATCACGCTCGGGAAATATGCTCATACAATGGGTCTCTCCCCCTTCAGGTTAGGTTAGGTTAGGATAGGTTAGGTTTCCTTTGCTTTACTGTGCTGCCGTCTTGTTAGGTAAAGAATAGACTTGCGTGTGTGTGTGTGTGTGTGTGTGTGCGTCCTGGCTGGTGGTCGTGCCCTGGACTCACAAGGGGCAGCAGATCAATATCCGAATGAGTTTACGTTTAGGCAGAGAAGTCATCCCACGAGGTTACCTGCTCATTACCTGTGCACGCTCCTAATGCTCCCACAGCCACGCTCCTCATGCTCCTACAACCACGCTCCTCATGCTCCCACAGCCACACTCCTCATGCTCCCACAGCCACGCTCATGCTCCTACAACCACGCTCCTCATGCTCCCACAGCCACGCTCCTCATGCTCCCACAGCCACGCTCCTTCATATCTCTACTCCTACACCCGTCAACACCTATATGCTCCATAACTTATCCATGATTATAAACACTCCACTCCCCTCAGACGTCTCCACTATGCGCCACCTGGGCCATCCACTTCCTCCACCAGCAACACCCCCCCTCCCCTATACTGTGGTCACCTGTAGTAAGAGGTCTCCCTACAGCCCTTTCTCCATCACCACACCTTCACCAACACTCCCTCTCCACCTCTTCATCACCAACATTCCCCGACCTCCACCACCACACCACCAACACAATCACCACCACCACCACACCACCAACACAATCACCACCACACCACCAACACAATCACCACCACCACCACACCACCAACACAATCACCACCACCACACCACCAACACAATCACCAACACCACCACACCACCAACACAATCACCACCACCACCACCACACCTCCAACAGTTTTAAGCACCTTAATATATTTTCCGCAGACCATTTGTGATATCGCAGAGGTACAACACCACCTCATACTTTCTGCCCGCCTCGTTTATACTTTCTTCCCGGCTCGACCATACTTTCTACCCGCCTCGTTTATAATTTCTTCCCAGCTCGCTAATACTTTCTTCCCAGCTCGCTAATACTTTCTTCCCGACTCGATCATACTTTCAGCCCGCCTCGTTTATACTTTCTTCCCAGCTCTTCCACACTTTCTTCCCAGCTCGCCCACTACCAGTCTCAGTCCCGTCTTGAAAATGAAAAGTGATACAATTTACATGAAACCCCAAGCGGAGGTCTGGTGATATACTGCCTCGCCCACCCTCTACCCTCATGATAACCCACCTCCTATCCCAGCCCACCGTAGCACCTCAAAATCCCAACCTCTGGCCCACTAGTTAAACCCCACCCACCCATCCCTACATATTTCCACCCCACCCACTAACCCACCTCAGCCCACCCACTAACCCACCTCAGCCCACCCACTAACCCACCCCAACCCAGAATTTCGATAACATCACCGCCGCTGCCAAACAACACAGAAAAAAATTATGAATATTCCGCAAACAAATCTCCAGCGGCCTGCCTGTGACACCCTCTTTCAGGCAGTCGGCAAAACATGCGATTATACCATCTCCTTCTCTCTGATTATCACATTCTTCACTATCCCCGTTAATAATAATGTTCTCCACCATTCTCCCCGATTATCATATTTTCTTAATTGATTATCGTCCGTCTCTCTCTCTCACGGGTTCAAACTGTGGTCTCTACACGGGGCTGCGAGAGGAACTTACTACTGAAGGAGTTATCAAAGTGATGCCCCGCTCTCAGATGACCCGTTGTCCACTCTCTGACGAATCAAGTATTGCCAGAGAGTTGGGATATTGTGACCGTGATTTAGGGGGTGGAGGAGAGGAGAGGCTGAGGGGAAAGAGACAGAGAAACGGAAGGGGAGAGGCATAAGAAGACTAGGGAGGAGGAGGAGGAGGTGACAGAGGCAGATGGGAGAGAAAAGAGAAAGACAGGAAGCGGGAGAGAAGTATGGTTCTCATTTGTCGACACCACCGTCTATCTGTCCCCCAGCCAAGAGACGTATTAGTGAGGGCTGCTTTGGGAGACCGAGGGGGAGGGGGGGGGATTAAAGGAAAGTAGGGGATTATAGAGAGGGGAAATGGAGGGAGAGAAGACAGGAGATTATAAACAGCACGAGGGAGAGAGAGGGAGGTAGGGAGGGTGGCAAGTGATTAGGAGGGGAGGGAGACAGGAAAGGAGAGAGTGGAGGAGGGGGAGTGGAGGAGGGGAGCGAGGGAGGAGGGGAGGGAGGGAGGATGGGAGGGAGGAAGGGAGGGAGGGAGGGAGGGAGGGAGTAGAAAAGGGGAGGAAGGGAGGGAGGTTTTGAGGAGCACTGCAGACAGGAGAGGTGTGTGAGGTAAAAGGTCAAGAGATGACTGACCTTAACGAGCCCCCGCACAGGTACACCCCCGCCCCTCACAACAACAACAATAATAATAATAACAGACTTATTAGAGAAAAACTGTCTTCCTACTAAGTACATCGAGTAACAGTGACCGGCCTTGAGTGACAATGACCGGCCTTGAGTGACAGTGACCGGCCTTGAGTAACAGTGACCGCCCTTGAGTGACAGTGACCGGCCTTGGATGACAGTGACCGCCCTTGAGTGACAGCTGTGTGGCCGGATACAAAAACACGGCAGGTGGGATGACACCCGGGGCCTGGGATTTAAAAGGCAAATGCAATATCAGTATTTTGGGACGGCAGTGGGTGGGAGGGTGGGGATGGATGGATGTGTGTGTGTGTGTGTGTGTGCACGCGCGTGTGTTACCAGGCAAGCACGATAAAGGACCAGTGAGGGTGTAGTGATGACGGAGAGGCAGGCAGACAGGCAACACACACATGAACAGGGCGGGGGTGAGGGAGGAAACTTCCAGCAACACACACACACACACACACACACCGCCCTGATAACAAAAAGAATGAGGCGATTGCACGCGAGGCTTTACATGGACCCCTCCTTCCCCCTCCCCCTACCCTTCCTTCCCTCCCCCCTACCCTTCCCTCCCCCCTACCCTTCCTTCCCTCCCCCCTACCAAATTGCTTCCGCCGGAGAAATCTTTCCTCCACTTCTTGCCAATTTAATAAAAAAATAAAATTTCCAGACTCAGGTTTATCTTAGAGAGCAAAACCATCCCCTGGTGTGGACAAAGGATCTCCCTGTAGCACTTTGTTCACATACGGCGCGTGTTATTGTTGACGCGGGAGTGGGAAAAATAAATATACTCAAACTATAAGAAAAGAGGAATTTATATGCATATAAACCTTGGTAAATTAACGAAATTCCCAGACGATGAGAAATTATATACGGTATATATATATGTGTGTGTGTGTGTGTGTGTGTCAACTGGAGGAGCCTTAGACAAACTTCTCACTAATTGGAGAGGCAAGAGTCGGTGGAGGAAGGCAGCGCCGGTATAGGACCTGTCTGGCTCATGTTGTCACCGCGTCTAATTCCTCAACCTGACCAGATTAGGGGGAGAGGGTGGGGGGGATAGGGGAGAGAAGGAAGGAGGGAAGGAAGGAAGGAGAAGTAGAAGGTAAAGTTGACGACATCAGAGACCTGGAGGAGGGATATGGTAGTGAAACGTGAAGAGTGAACACCGTAGAGTTTAATTGGGTGGTAACTACTGTACACCGCCTACAACATTAGCACCACTACTACTGTCTTCTACCATCATCACTACCACAACTACCATCATCACCACCACTACCATCACCACCACCACCACCACCACAACTACCATCACCACCACTACCACCACCACCACAACTACCATCACCACCACCACCACCACTACCACAACTACCATCACCACCACCACCACCACAACTACCATCACCACCACTACCACCACCACCACAACTACCATCACCACCACCACCACCACTACCACAACTACCATCACCACCACCACCACCACAACTACCATCACCACCACCACCACCACAACTACCATCACCACCACTACCACCACCACCACAACTACCATCACCACCACCACCACCACTACCACAACTACCATCACCACCACCACCACCACAACTACCATCACCACCACTACCACCACCACCACAACTACCATCATCACCACCACCACCACTACCACTACCACAACCACCACCACCACCACCACAACTACCACCACCACCACCACCACCACAACTACCACCACCACCACCACTACCACAACTACCATCACCACCACCACCACCACAACTACCATCACCACCACTACCATCACCACCATCACCACCACCACCACCACCACAACTACCATCACCACCACCACCACCACTACCACAACTACCATCACCACCACCACCACCACAACTACCATCACCACCACTACCACCACCACCACCACCACAACTACCATCACCACCACTACCACCACCACCACAACTACCATCACCACCACCACCACCACTACCACAACTACCATCACCACCACCACCACCACAACTACCATCACCACCACTACCATCACCACCATCACCACCACCATCACCACCACAACTACCACCACCACCACCACCACTACCACAACTACCATCACCACCACCACCACCACCACAACTACCACCACCACTACCACTACCACCACCACCACCACCATACACACACACACCCATCATCGACCCCTCACTTCGCCTTACACCCCACACAGCTCCCTGGAGAACAAACAAAACCAAAACTACCTTCACCTCCTTCTAGTGACTGAGAGGAACAAAACAATAACAGGGTCTCTAGGTAGCTTCAGAGATGACTAATGAAAAGGTCCTTCTGTAAACAAAGGGTTAAGACACACCTGCACCTGTTTACCTGAGTGGAAACAATGGTGGTAGATGAATAATTAAGACCCTGATTATAAGTCTCTCTCTTTCTCACTACTAATTAATCTTACTCATTTTCCATTATGCCTGTCTTTCCTGCCCCCCCCCCCCCTCCTCCCAAGCATTCTACCCTGACCGACCCAACACTATTCCCGATCCATTTAGACATCTCATAACCAGACACCCCTCCCACCTTCTTCCCCTGCCTACCCTCCACCCTCTTCCCCTGCCTACCCTCCACCCTCTTCCCCTGTCTACCCTCCACCCTCTTCCCCTGCCTACCCTCCACCCTCTTCCCCTGTCTACCCTCCACCCTCTTCCCCTGTCTACCCCCCACCCTCTTCCCCTGCCTACCCTCCACCCTCTTCCCCTGTCTACCATCCACCCTCTTCCCCTGCCTACCCTCCACCACTGCCACTTGCACTAAACCCTCCTCCTCCTCCTCCAAGAGACCACCATGCATTCTTGGAAGCTATGTCTCATCCCGGCACTCCCCTCCCCTCCCCTCACTACCACCTGCCCTTGCCATGCCTCCCACACACACCACTACACTCTAGGGGAGTATATTCCACGCAGTACACCCAGTCAGTCCCCGCCCGCAGCCCACACCAACATGGAGTATTAACCTGTACACGACGCTCTGAGGTAAGGTACAGCACTCACACTGTAGAGAGCGAGTGAGTGACCCTCCCCTCCCTCCGCCCAACCACCAGGCTACCGTTCCGCTCTACCACACATCACAATGAAGTCAATGGCATTTTCGTGTAGGAGTGAGCTAAGGCGAGAGAAGAGAAGACCCTACATGGACGAGCTCAACAAGACGGAATATTACATAACACTGACCAATGAATTATTCCCATTAGAAGAGTACAGTGTTGGGGTCCGTGTAACAGTAGTCAAAACAACAACAGGGACCACCACACACACTCCTTCCATCCCCCCTAAACCTAACTTCTCTCCTCTCTACCTCTTTCTCACTTCTCTTGGCTCTTCTCTCCCCTTCCTAACTTCTTAAAACTTCCTCCCGCAACTTATGACGTCTGGTCGAGTCGTTTTTATCTTCCCGTGTGGAGAGAGAGAGAGAGAGAGAGAGAGAGAGAGAGAGAGAGAGAGAGAGAGAGAGAGAGAGAGAGAGAGAGAGAGAGAGAGAGAGAGAGACCACCCGTGTATGAAACTTTCTCACCTAACCATCTGTGACGAACAATTAAAGGTGATTTAATATAAGAGTCAGCCTGAGTGTGCCATGAAAGCTGGACCTAACAAGAGACGGCTTTCGAGTTGGACAAAAAATATATATATCAAAGGCTCTTGAAGCTGCCAACGACGGGAAATATTGCCAGCTGGTATCAAGAAGCTGACGGGGAAAACGCATTTTTCCTCCTCGTTCCATGCATGATAAACAAAACTCCTCCAAAAGACGAGATACGTACAGTAAAACATTTCATATTTTATTTATTTATATTCATCTCCGTAGACAATGAGTTAATTTAAAGGTGTTCAAGGACAGGTGTTAATTAGTCTTATATATAGCAGAAAAGACAGGTGTTAAATCAACAGGATATCTAAAGACAACACCATCACCACCACCAACACCATCACCACCACCAACACCACCAACACCATCACCACCACCAACACCAACACCATCACCACCACCACCACCAACACCATCACCACCACCATCATCACCACCACCACCACCAACACCATCACCAACACCACCACCAACACCATCACCACCACCACCACAACCACCAACACCATCACCAACACCATCACCACCACCATCACCAACACCACCACCAACACCAACACCACCACCAACACCATCACTACTAGCTCCACCAATAACGTAACACCATCACCACCAGCAGCAGCGACGGCGACATCAAAGTTAACAGCAGCAACAGCAGTAAAGGAAGTATTAACAGCAACAGTGGCAATAAAAGGAGCAGATAAACCGGGGTGTAGTGGCAGTCAACAGCAGGAGGTCCTCTACACCCACCGGCAGAGCTCCTACACCAAGGAACACATGCCCCCCTCCTATTCACCAGAGATTCCTACCCATACCAGCCAGTAACAGTAGCAGATCGACAGAGGCAACAGTAACAACATCAGGAACAAGGAGCAAAAGTAGTATATAATCGGCAATAAGACCAGAATAAAACTAGGAGAGAGAGAGAGAGAGAGAGAGAGAGAGAGAGAGAGAGAGAGAGAGAGAGAGAGAGAGAGAGAGCCTGTATTATTTACCATCCACCGTCACCCCTCCACTTTAAACATTTGCTCCCCAGCTTCATGGTAGGAGGGGGAGGAGGGGTGAAGGGCAGACAGAGAGGTTGGAGGGGGGCAAAAAACAGGACGAGAGAGAGGGAAAACCCCGGGTGAGTCACAGCTGGTGTCCTGGTCTAGTCTCTGGGCGTCTTGTGTCTAAAATACAATACTGTGACCGCCCACACGACACGGTGTGGGAGGGGGTGATGGGGGGGAGGGGAGGGGGAGGGGAGGTAGGTGGTGATAAATGGACAGCTATTGGTCGTGGTGATCCTCCACTGTGTAAACATCACCACCACTACTACTACTACTACTACTACTACTACTACCACTACTACTACCACCCCCACCCACCACCACCACCCCCACCCACCACCACCACCACCCCCACCCACCACCACCACCACCACCCCCCCACCCACCACCACCCCCCCACCCACCACCCCCCACCCACCCCCACCCCCCACCCACCACAACCCCCCACCACCACCCCCCACCCACCACCACCACCCCCAACCATTATTTATTCACCAACACAATATGTTTGATGCCACAATTTACATAGTTAAATACGCAGTACTCGGCCCAACGATATTACAGTGTTACAAAAGGCTGGACACACAATAAAACTAAATTATACATAACCATTAATGAAAAACAGACCGAGCACTACCGTCACCACTACTACTACCATCACCACCATCCCTATTACTACTACCATCACCACCACTATTATTACCATCACAACCCACTACTACCATCACCACAACCACCACTACTATCTACACCACCACCTACCACAATCAGCATAAAACCACCACAACTCACTACCACCACCGAGACGCCCACGAGGACCTTAGCTAAGTTAAAAGATGTGTAGGAGAGCGTCTCTGGTTCCACCCGTCTATTAAAAACAAACAATTCCTTCTCCCACAACTCTCATTCACTTCCATCATCAATTAACCTGAAGGTGTGATAGTCTGCCCCCCCCCCCCTCCTCCTCCTCGGATGATTCTTAAATAGGGGGGCAATAAGAGGGATTTCCATTAACGAGAAGCGAGACTGCTGGAGCCGCCTGGTTGAGATTTGATGATTTGACAGTAGACAACGAGGGACTAGAGTACCCGGGTTGGTTAGGTTAGGTTAGCTGAGTGATGATATAAGGAGGAAGGAACGTGTTTTAGGAAGAGTGGTGGTGGTGTGACCTGCCAGACGCCTGCTGTTGTTCTTAAGGCTCGGAGGTGTATAAAATATTCAGCCAGCCACCGCGCCATTACCCTACAATCTTCCCGGGCAGAGTGTTTAAAATTCCACACTTAATCGTTCACCGTAATCCTCTGAGGGGCTTCATAACTTTTCCCCAGACACGAGACAAACAGGCAACCCAGCCAGACACAGACACATCCCAAGACAGTTTTCCCTCTTCTGAACCTGGCCAATTACGACCCCCGAGGTTCATGGGTTCGTGGGTTAATGGGTTCGAGAGTTCATGGGTTCGACGGTACAGGGGGTTCGATACCGGACTGCCCATGACTGAGGTTACTGGTCGTGCACACACACACTGTTGGAGATTGATACACTCGGGGTCCTGTTTTAGTGAGTGGACGTAGCAAGACGGATGAATGGGTGAATAGAAAAGTGGATGGGTGTGTAAATGATGGTTGGATGGATTAATGAACGGGGTGAGTGGATGGATAGTTAAACCCTTCCCACACCACCACACATACACAACCCCACCCTCCCCTACACCTACCCCCTCCCTCCTCCACCACACCTACCCCCCTCCCCCTCCACCACCTCATAACTCGGGAGCAACAATGCCCTCCAACCCGACAATATCCCCTTCAAGTGTGTATTATATCTGGGTCAGGTATTACCAAGGCTTAACACACGGGCCCGGATGAACCCCCCCCCCCTCGAGTGTGTCCGTAATTATAATATTTTAATCTCACCGCCACACACACACACACACACACTACTAGCACTCACACTTAGCACACACACTTACAGTAGTAGTCACACTTACAACTCACACTCATACTTAACACTCACACTTAACAGACACACTCACACAGCTTGGGGAAAACGTTCTGCTTTGTGGCTCTCTCAATACTCTTCTGTGTGTGTGAGGATGAATCATGCTACTACACAATCCCCTCATCAATGTTGCACCAGGAAGGAGGGAGGGAGAGGGAAGAGGGGGGGGGGGAGGGAGGGAGGGAGGGAAGAGGGAGGGGGGGAGGGAAGGAGGGAGGGAGAGGGAAGATGGAGGGAGGGAGGGAGGGAGGGAGGAACAACACACACACTCTCTCTCGAGCACTTAAATTTATGAATAAACACTGGAACACCAGACCCTACCCCCCCCCCCCCCCGGCATGGAACACAAAGGAGACCCAAGCATGGAACCCGCTGACCACCTCTCTCTCTCTCTCTCTCTCTCTCTCTCCCCCCTTCACAATTAACAAAATTATCTCGTCGTACAAAAAGTAAAATATTCTGCTTAACACTTGTGCAGGCGGGCGACTCTTCGTCAACTTAAGACTCGACGCTCATTCTGAAGTCACAGCTCGACGACGCTTCCCAAAGTTTGTCCAGAAAAAGACTGCCTGTGAATTACCCAATCACTCGCTCTCTCTAACAGTCTAGTTCTAACGTTAACCAGTCGTTCTAACAATCGAAGTCTAAGGTCAACCATAAGAGACTCTGTGATGCTGACCACACACTAAGCAGTCTCACTACAGAGCATATTACAGAGCACTATAGAGCATATTACAGAGCATTACAGAGCAGAGTGAGATTTATCCCGGTTGATGGCGGCCAGGGAGGAGAGGTGGTCTGATACTGAAAGTTGGTATATGTGATTGTAGGGAGGGGGAGGGGGAGATGGGTGGGGGAGAGAAGGGTGGGGGAGAGGAGAACGGTGGGGGAGAGAACGGTGGGGAAGAGGAGAAGGGAGGGAGAGGACAGAGGGAGGGGAGAGAGTGGGGGAAGAGGGGCGGTAAAGGAAGGGCAAGGTAGGGCTGGAGTGAGGAAAGGAAGGGATGGAGGCGCCACGACCACTTACCCTCATTTACGAACGTCTTCCGGGTCATGTTATGGTTGTTATCTGCCGAATCACATTGTTATGAGGGTAAAGTTGTGTTTATGACTGGCCTGCCTCCTCCTCCAACCCAGACCTAACCCTATGTGACTTAACCTAACCCAACCTGATTTAACCCGGCCACACCTAACCTAACCCGGCCACACCTAACCCGGCCACACCTAACCTAACCTCACCTCCACCACCTCCCTCGTCACTCATGCACACAATACTCCCTCATTTGCTTAGGTTAAGAGGCCAAGAGACTAAGTGATTACTGTAAAGAACACACTGCCTCCCGCCCCACCGCTCAGTATCTTCCCTCTGCCTCTTGTAGCCTCATACCTGGACGCTCCTGTAGCCTGCTGACTCTAAAGGAGGATTGACTGTAGAGGTTGGCTGGTTCTAAAAAGGTTGACTGACTCTAAAGATTGACTGACTGTAGAAATTGACCGACTCTAAGTTGATGCTTAGTGAATATGTCTGTCTGTCTGTCTGTCTGTCTGTCTGTTATGCTATATAGAAACTAAGAATAAAAATATACTACTACTAGTAATTATAAAAAAAAATAATAATAATAATAATAATAAAATAACATCAACAACAATAATAATAATAATAATAATAATAATAATAATAATAATAATTTAACAAGACTTAGTTAAACGCGGCGGGCTAGCACCGTAGACTTTCTCAGCACGGACCACACCCCGACTCCTGCCTGGCGCTTCACACTAATACACTTCATCATACGTCTACGTTACACTTCACTATTCACTACTACGTCGAGTATACTACGCTAGACTTCGTTATACTACATTGTACTTCGTTATACCACGCCGTTTTAACATGGAAATCATAATGTTAAATATGCGAGTGCACGTAATGAATGAATGTGTGTGTGTGTGTGTGCGTGTGCGTGTGCGTGTGTGTGTGTGTGTGTGTGCTTCATAAGGAGGGTGATTTAAGGTGACCAATGGCTGAGGGTGCTGCGTGCTGTATCTAACCTGACCTGACCTCATACATTATACAGACAATTCTTAGTTATCTCGTCCTTCTTCAGTACTGAGGTCATCCTAGTTTTTTCCTCCCGCCTTCCCCCCTCTTCACCCTCCCGTCTTCCCCTTCTTCACCCTCCCGTCTTCCCTCTTCACCCTCCCGTCTTCCCCCTCTTCCCCCTCCCGTCCTCCCTCCACGTTACGTCATACATCATCCTCCTCCTCTGCACCTCCATTTCCTGACCGCCTCCTCCGTGTCTCAGCAAATTGTTGAAATACTCCTTCAGGCCTTCCCTCACCTCCCTCCTATCCTTCACTAGCCTCCCATGTTCGTCACCCAGTAGTGCACCTTGTCTCTGCTCCTAACCTAACCTAACCACGATACTGCCCCCCCCCCCTAAAAAAATGCCCAGAATATAAACGCTTATATGTTAAAAATCTGGATATTCTTTTACGATGACCTGGTATTATATAATATTCTTGAAGTCAGGTCACGAGTCAACAAGGTCCCCGGGGTTGTAAAGTGAAAGCGGCCACCGTGAGAACTTTACAATGTTTATACTGCCCGCCTGACTCCCCCCCCCCCCCCCCCCCCCCCAGGCCAGTCAAGACAAGAATAAAGAGAAAACATTTTGAGTAAGATAAAAGAACCTATGCCACCACACACTTGACTCAACACAACGAGGATGACCGGTCAGCCTCCACCTCAACACACCACCTCCTCCTCCAACCTCCACCTCAACACACCACCTCCTCCTCCAACCTCCACCCCAACACACCACCTCCTGCCCCAACCTCCACCTCAACACACCACCTCCTGCCCCAACCTCCACCTCAACACACCACCTCCTCCTCCAACCTCCACCCCAACACACCGCCTCCTCCTCCAACCTCCACCTCAACACACCACCTCCTGCCCCAACCTCCACCTCAACACACCACCTCCTGCCCCAACCTCCACCCCAACACACCACCTCCTCCTCCAACCTCCACCTCAACACACCACCTCCTGCCCCAACCTCCACCTCAACACACCACCTCCTGCCCCAACCTCCACCTCAACACACCACCTCCTCCTCCAACCTCCACCTCAACACACCGCCTCCTCCTCCAACCTCCACCTCAACACACCACCTCCTCCTCCAACCTCCACCTCAACACACCGCCTCCTCCTCAACACACCACCTCCTCCTCCAACCTCCTCCTCAACACACCTCCTCCACCTACCTATAACATCCTTCATGTATACAGTTATGTTATCAAGTTAATTATATCACCTGCCCCACTCTCAATGTAGTCGGAGATAGTATCACCTTAATTACACCACCAGCACACCTCAGCTCACCTGTTGGAGTGGCCTTGTCAACACACCTCTCAAGAGACTATTGTAAATTAGACTGAGTAAAGTTTGGTATCGTGGCCCTAATGTGGGGATGTGTCCTCCTAATGTGGGGATGTGTCCTCCTAATGTGGGGATGTGTCCTCCTAACGCGGGTATGTGTCCTCCTAATGTGGGGATGTGTCCTCCTAATGTGGGGATGTGTCCTCCTAATGTGGGGATGTGTCCTCCTAATGTGGGGATGTGTCCTAATGTGGGAACGTGTCCTCCTAATGTGGGGATGTGTCCTCCTAACGCGGGTATGTGTCCTCCTAATGTGGGGATGTGTCCTCCTAATGTGGGGATGTGTCCTCCTAATGTGGGAATGTGTCCTCCTAATGTGGGGATGTGTCCTCCTAACACGGGTATGTGTCCTAACTTAACTCTAGAAGCACTACTGACGACTACACAACCTCTACAACATGCTCGTCTAGCCCCGTACAAGGCGATAATGTTTACAAAAGATGGTGGTTAAAACAGTGAGACTTCCCCTGGTTGAAGCTGGTACCATCAATCGTCTTAATAATACAAAAGCTTCCTGGTGCTGCGTAGGACCAGCCAGCCAGCACCCCCCCCCCCCCCCCTCGCCGCCTCCCATGAGTACAATTGTTGCTCAGACCCTCAGTGAAGTTACCCTCCCACCCACCCATCCCTCCCGGTCACCCACTCTCATTCACCATCCCTGCCAGCCACCCACTCTGATCCACAACCCATCTCTCTCCTACTACCAACCACCCACTCTGACCCACCCCACCCACCCTGCTTCACCCACCCAACCAACCCTCTCTCCCTTCACACACAGAGAGAGAGAGTGTGTGTGTGGCGTGGGCTGTGGTTTATGTCCCAGGCAGGCCACTCACACCCTCCCCTCCCCACCACACTAACATCCTCGCTCTGAACGATACACAGAGTCATATATTCACAATTTTTACTCCTTGTCTCCTGGTGTTGGCGTTGAGGGAGGTGGAGGAACAAGGGGGAGGGGAGGAACAAGGGGGAGGTGGAGGAACAAAGGGGTAGGGACAAGATGGAGGAAGAAGAGGGGGAGGAACAAGAGAGAGGTGGAGGAACAAGGGGAAAGTGGAGGAACAAGGGGGAGGCGGAGGAACAAGAGAGAGGTGGAGGAACAATGGGGAGGTGGAGGAACAAGGGGGAGGGGGAGGAACAAGGGGAGGTGGAGGAACAAGGGGGAGGTGGAGGAACAAGGGGGAAGTGGAGGAACAAGGGGGAGGTGGAGGAACAAGGGGAGGTGGAGGAACAAGGGGGAAGTGGAGGAACAAGGGGGAGGTGGAGGAACAAAGGGGTAGGGACAAGAAGGAGGAACAAGGGGGAGGTGGAGGAACAAAGGGGTAGGGACAAGAAGGAGGAACAAGAGGGGCAGGAGAGTCTGGGTATCAATCGCACTTTCCAGGCTGTCACGGTCAACTGATAAAGGTACAGTAGCCATTGAGAGATCAGTGTGTGTGTGTAAAAATAATAATAATAATAATAATTAACGGTTTATTGAAGGAGCTTGGCAGCCAGAAGGCTGAAAATATACAGTTACATATTTGGGGAATGGGTTACGAATTACAAATAATATACAAGTAACATAAGTGACACAAATAAGACATATAATAACTTAGATGGGGAAAAGCTCAAACTACAGTTCATTTCAACATAGTGACAGTGTTACAGTATTACAAGTTGTTGATAATTTTTACAATGGTTGGGACTGGGCTGTTCTTATAGCGATCAGTGTGTGTGTGTGTGTGTGTGTGTGTACAAACAAAGAAAGACTGGAGCACCAATTATGACAGGAACAGTTCTCGAGGGACTGGTATCAACGAGATCTTATACTGCTGCCTCGTATCGTTCACTCCACCAACTGCAGAAGAGAGAGAAAACCCCTGACTGTGTAGGAGGGGCGGGGAGGGGCGGGGAGGGGCGGGCCGGGGAGGGGCGGGGAGCGTCGGTGATCCTCAAAAGACACACTGCCTCTCTCTGATCCTTAATATATATACTTTCAATACAATATCATGAAAGGCCAGGATATACACAATGAACGGAGGGGGGAGGGGAGGTTGGCAGGGTGGGGGAGGGGAGGTTGGCAGGGTGGGGGAGGGGAGGTTGGCAGGGAGGAGGGGGAAGGGTTGACAGGGAGGGGGTAGAGGTTGGCAGGGAGGAGGGGGAAGGGTTGGCAGGGAGGAGGGGGAAGGGTTGGCAGGGAGGAGGGGGAAGGGTTGGCAGGGAGGAGGGGGGAAGGGTTGACAGGGAGGGGGTAGAGGTTGGCAGGGAGGAGGGGGAAGGGTTGACAGGGAGGGGGTAGAGGTTGGCAGGGAGAGTGTGGAAGAAGAAAGAGAAGCTAGGACAAGGGAGGCTGGGGCAAGGCACGAGTGGTTCACTGAGGTAGACCAAGAACCTAACCTAACCTAACCTAATTTAATTTCACCCAACCTTCCTACAAGACGGTAAACTGTTCTAAAAGGCGAAAACTTAACCTAAAACACGATAATCACTCGCCCAAAACGACGATAACCTATCATAAGTAACGATCCATTACCCCCAAAGACGGTAACTGTATCGTAAAAGACTATATAACGTAAGAGACGATAAATTTACCTAAGAGCACTTCACAGTCTGGGGCAGCCTAGCGCATGGGGTGATATTTTCCATTATGTAGAGGAGAGGAGCAGAACAGCGCTATGCCACACAGGTCTAGGCAAACTCCGTGTGTATGTGTGTGTGTGTAAGATGGATCGTGTTTGGGCGAGGAATCATAAACCACTGAAGCTACGATCGGGCTGAAGACGAGTTTCCTACGATAGTGACTCGCGTGTGGAGCAAAGCGAACGACTAGTACTCCCGCCCGTGTATCAAAAACCACTGCCTTACCAAACGCTGCTGATCTGCCTATATAAAACCCAGAAACAAAACTATCTCAAGACTGGGGTTGTGACAGCGACGTACCATAATAAAACACAACTTGAGATAACTCTGAGAGAGAGAGAGAGAGAGAGAGAGAGAGAGAGAGAGAGAGAGAGAGAGAGAGAGAGAGAGAGAGAGAGTAATGGTTCTGGAGATATCGTGTTGACGGCCCTTTGCCACGTACGTACACGGGGATCTTGCTGCCATGGCAACCTCTCCTCACTTAACCAGGTACACAGACAGATCCTCAGTGGTATAAAGTGGCAGGTCCACCAGTTATCACATCTGTCGCCTTCACTGGCCACACACACACACAGCTACTAACGTCCATTTTTCACCTGTCCACTCAGACTGTCACTCCCTGGCCATCATCTTCACTTTAACTGTCAATCCATCATGCACAGAATCACACCTTCACTCTCCACCTCAACTTTAGACATATCCACCTCATCTCCCCCCTAAGCCTCTTCTTCTCCACTCCCATCCACCCTGAATACCCCCTTAACCCCGTGCCCCCCACCCACAACCTCGCCTCCAGCAGTACCCTGACACACGCCTCTAGGGGGAGTACAACCCTCCCGTCATCTATTCTAACTTCAAGATCGCGGGGTCGATTCCACCATTTTTGCGGGCAAGTTTGTCACGACTGAGAAAAAGTGTGGATTACACACACGAGCCTCCTGCACCACCACAAGGCTGAACTAACAACCAGTTTGCATAATGCATATATTAGGCCCGGCAGATAAAATTCTCCCGCCCCATTACGACAAAGGGTCGACGTAAATTTAACTTTATCATCAACAGCTGATTATAGAGTCGGGTGTATGTCCTCCCAGGCGGCAACCTTCCCAGCACTAAGCTACCCTACACCGCCCGCGCCTCACCTCCTAAATACACCAGTATGTGTAACTCACTCCACCACCACCAGCTCCTCCCTCACGAGGCTTCACCCAACTCAATGTCAATATTGACCAAGTCTCTTATTTCTACGCTGTATGAGTCCACAGTTGAGTAAATAATAATAATAGTTAGATACTTTTTTATTATTATCATCATTACCTTTATTCTTATAAGGACTAAATACAAACTACACACACACAGTCGTGGACCAACAGGGCTACACAGGTATTGGCACCAGCCCCGACCGTCACCTGCCACACCCACGCTCAACTGTGTCCACCATCAATGTTGTGACCACACCCTTGTAGAGAACCATTTCTATAGAGCCGGGATGTAGAGCCACGCCCCACAACAGATCACTCCTCCATCAACTAATACAGCACCTAGTGTAGTGTGGCATCCTATACGGGCCACACACGTGTACAGGGACACTCTATATAACACATAACAAAGAAGTAAAATAAGTACGTCGGGTGAGGGCCAGTGACTGTGGTCCGTGTAAGCAACGCCCCTCCTGTATCCCGCACTGTTCCTTTAATTGCATCACCAAGTCATACATACCCCCAGAGTAACCTCCCCATCTTCCCCACCTGTGAAATAAATACATCATAAATTCTCACACAATAAACCTACCTTGAAAACTTGGATGACGGAAACCAGCTGTGGATATAATGTTTATATCTGCCGGGTAGAGGAGCGGTGGGCAGTAATGACATGTTTGTAGTAACAATATTTATACCATATAAGACAACATTAACCAGTGACTCAACATTCGTGGAGGTTCACAAGACACCCAAGTCATAGATATAATCATGACCATTAAGAAAAATGAAGACATTCACAAAGGGATAAAACAAACGGGGTTGGGGTGAGTGCAAGGGGTGGGGGGGTAGTGCCTTGATAATAGTAAGAAAAACTGACACACGAAACATATATAATGTATGGTAAAACACTGCCGGGTGATGACCGCGAGCCGCTTGAGGGGAGTACAGCACAAGACACACTGGCGGCCATCACTCAGGCTACACAAGCCACACCAAGAAATGTACAGTAATCCGTCTCTTCACAGCTTATGCCAGGGAAGGGTATAAACACACTGAGAGAATCATAAACACCGATAAAGGTAAAAGACAAACAAGTGGTAATATACACCGCAGCTGGCGAGACCTGCTGCCCTCCACTTCTCGTAAGGCTACGCACTCAGCCTACTCTTATGACCTGTTGAGGCAAACTCCTCCTGAAGGACACGCTGAGTGTGGCAGGCGGCTAACCTGACCTTCTGGCGACAACGGCTGCTGGACGTGGCTCACACGGGGTCAAGAGGCGGAAGGCCATCAGGGGAAACACTTGACCAGCACACACGATTATTATGGCTCAAGACAAGAGGTGGGCGTGGCTCAGGAAATGAGGTGGGCGTGGCTCAGGACAAGTAGTGGGCGTGGCTCAGGACAAGAGGTGGGCGTAGCGCAGGACATGAGGTGGGCATGGCTCAGGAAGAGGTGGGCATGGCTCAGGACAGGTGAGGAGTGACTCAGGACTGGTGGAGGGGAGTGTGGCGCAGGTGGAGGCTGTCATGAAAGCAGGTAAACATGTCATGACAATGGGTGAGTTTCATGACACGTAAACCCATCATGACAATAGCCAGATGTTGGGTAGGGGGGTGGTGAGGGGGAGGGGGAGGGGGAGGGGAGGGGGAGGAGAGGGGGAGGGGGAGGGGGAGGGGGAGGAGAGGGGGTAGGTATAAACGGTAGTAAATACACAAACACAAAATATGAAACATTACTGAGGACTATTACTTTACTGATAACAGGACATCACATAATGCTGCCATACTTAAGTGACATACACAAGTGGTCGTGACAAAGAGAGCCAGTCAGGGACACAGTTAAATTTGGGGACAAATGACAGAATCTAGCAAACTACTTCAATCTGAAATAACCACTTAGCAAATACATCTATAAGAGGTATGGCGGACTGTGTAGGTGTTGTGTGTACTGTGTGGTGTGAGTGCAGTGTACATGCAGATGACAGCGAGGCAGTGTGGGGTGAGGGCAGCAGGTAGTCCGGCGGCGGCGTGTGAAGGGTTTCTACTGTACATCTCGCTGGTGGCGCGGTGACCTGGCGCAACACTGCCACGCGTCCCCCGCCGCTACCTGAGAAGGCGCCTGTAGACCGTTTGAGGCGCTCCCGTTTCTCCGCCACCAAGGCCAGGAGGGCAGGGGAGAGGCGATCCGTTATTCCTTCGTCAGTCACTTCCCTGCCTCCTGCCTCATCACGCCCACTCTCGGCACTGAGCGCCGCCGCTGCCCGCCCAGCCTCCATGCTCTTGCTCCGAGTAGTGCGGGTGGGAGAGGACAGTGCCAGTTGCCTCTTGAGTGTGTTGAGGAGCTCTTGGGAGGTCATGAGCGACGAGGACTTAACTGGTCCAGGGCGAGAACTGTGGTTATGTGGTTGTTGCTTGGCCTGGGCAGCTGTGGAAAAGCGGTAGCGGACCGTACCTACAGGTACGTCTCTCACTGGACCTTCCCTCATCTTCGGGTCCCGTATAGAGCCGTTACGTATCATAGCATCCCGC
Source organism: Homarus gammarus (assembly GCA_958450375.1). Classification (NCBI taxonomy): domain Eukaryota; kingdom Metazoa; phylum Arthropoda; class Malacostraca; order Decapoda; family Nephropidae; genus Homarus; species Homarus gammarus. The sequence goes on along the minus strand of CAUDMG010000190.1, from coordinate 904,427 downwards.
ACCTCTTGTAGCGAGGCGTACTCCCCGTCTAACTGTGCAGGAGAGCCATAATGACTAGCATCGTAGGCGGTCTGTTGCATGATTGACTTTTGATGTTGAAATGACCTCTGTTGCTGTTTCTGCCGCAAGAACTGTTGCGCTTGCTGTTGTTGCAACTGCTGTTTTTGGTATTGTTGCTGTTGTTGCTGCTGTTGCTGCAACTGCTGTTGCTGCAACTGTTGTTGCTGCAACTGTTGTTGCTGCAACTGCTGCTGGTGCAGCTGTTGGTGATGCAAATGTTGTTGTTGCAGCTGTTGCTGTTGCAGCTGCTTGAGCTGAGATACTGTAGCGGGTGTATAATAACGCTCTCGCCACACGGGGTCACGGCCGGTAGTGCGGAGCTGGTCGGCGCGGTACTGCCTCAGGTCCACATACTCCTGCTGTTGCTGCTGCTGTCGTTCCATGGCCTCGTAGTTACGTAACTCCACATAATCTGTTAAATGTGGAGTCATTGTGCCAGAAGTGTAACTTCCCACACTGGTCTGAGTGCGCACTGGTGGTTGGTGGCGGTGTTGGAGGTGAGCTTGCATGTCATGTATGGTCGTGTGTGTGTTGGGTGAGGGGTGAGGCTGGGGTGGCAGGGCAGCTAACGGGGATCTGGCTGGGGATTGAGAGTAGGAGGGCGGGCTGGGGCGTGGAGGCGAGGGTGGCGCCAGACGTATGGAGGAACGCCGCCCCCGCCGCTCCGAAACGGTGTAGGTGCGTGGGAGGGGGCCGGGCACAGGGTCAGCGTCGTGGCTCTGCTGCCAGGAGCGGCTCTTACCCATGGGGGCAGTTGGATGTGCCTGCACAGCTTCCTGCCGCGTGATGTGATGGTGTCGACGTCCTATGCCAGCATCGGCGGAGTGGCCCATGATGGTGGACTGCTGCTGCTGCCACGACCGACTCTTGGCCAGTTGCCGGGCGCGCTCACTCTGCGGGGTGCTGTGGCCAACACTGTACTGTTGCCACGAGCGAGCCTTCCAGAGGGGCGGCTGGGGGCTGCGGGCCCCAGACATCCTTCCTTCTTCATAGGACATGCTCCTCGGGCCGGCGGGTGGTTGCGGTTCTCCATTATAACGCATCTGTGTCTGGTCTTGTGGACCCACCATGCGGGTCCAGGGGTCACCGGGTGGCTGTCTGCTGGGCATCCTCACGGGTGACCTACTGGGTGCCCGAGCTGGTGACCCATTGGGACCCCTGTTGGGAGATCGACTGTTTCTTCGGCTGTCTCTCCTTCGGCTGTCTGATCGACTAGGAGAACGGCTTGGAGGTCGGCTGGGGGACCTGTTTGGTGAACGACGAGATTTTCGTGAAGGAGATCGGTTAACGGACGCCTTGGGTGGCGGCACGGGACTGGAGGTACTAAGAGAGATGCTGGGAACGGTCCCCCGCACGCTGCTGCCCCGGACTCGGCTGCTGTCACGGCTGTCTGATCTTTCTTGTGACTCTTGTGCGGCCTTAGTGAGGATGCCCTGGCGTCGTGGGCTGGGCCTGCGGGACCGACGCCCACTGCTCTTCACGCTCAGTCGTGACCCATGCTGACGACTTGAGCTGCCTTGCTCGCTGCTGCTGTTGTCGCCGCTGTCCCGCTGAGGTGATGGTAACTCCACGTTCTCGTAGCCGTCGGCGTCAGTCTGAGTGGAGAGTCGAGGTGAATGGTCGACTGGGTGATCATACACGCTGCTGGGGGTAGAGTCGCCCCGGTCACTGCCCGCACGGCTACCTGCCCTGCTCCCTGCCCGGCTGCTAGCAGGCAGGCTAGAGGGGCCACCACCACCCTCTCTTTGCTGGCCACGCTCGCGGGAGGAGCGGCTGCTGGTGCCGGTGCGACTACCGGTGCGGCTGCCACTTCCTGCTCGGCTGCTGTTGTTAGTACCACCTCGGCTGGACCCAGAATCAGTGGCACAGTCCAGTAACCTGTCACCGCTCCAGCTCTGACTCTTCTCAATAGTTTGGGTTTCCTCAGCTCGACCCTGCAGTCCCGCTCCCCCACGACCATCCAGTATGGAAGGAGAGCTATTGATGCTGAAGGAGTCTGGCGTGTGGTCGTGTGTGTACTTCCATGACGAGGACCTCTCCACACCCGCCTTCTGTGGCGTCTGGCCGGATTGCTGCTGCTGTTGATGAAATAGCTCCCTGGGGGAGGCGCCGCCGGTGGAGGGTGTACTGACGGCCACTGTCTCCCGGCGGCGTCCACTAGTGCTGCGGGCGGCTACTACGGGGTTGGGCGCCACTCCGGCCTCGCCAAGCTCAGGGCCACTCTGGGAGGGCTGCTTGGTGCTGCCACCCGACCCGCCCCGCAGCAGCCGACTCAACAACTTACTCTTCTTCATCGTGCCCACGACCCAGTCTGCCACTTTACGTGCTGAATTTGACGTATGGCACGATGCCTGTACAACTTGGAATACAGCACCACGTACAGGACTTCACATGTGTGTGGCACTACTCACGGCACTCCTTATGGCACTCGGCGTGTAGCCCCACGTGCACCACTTATCGAGTGAGATTTGCGAGGCTGGAGCCGAGGTGTGGCAGCACCAGCTGTTGTTCACATGTCTGGGGACGACGACGCATCACTGGACACCATCATACCACCTCCACACACACACACACACCACGCCTCCACCACTACCACGGTATTCAGTCTTTCAAAGTTCACTTCTATTATCACTTTATCATACAGTTCTCTGTGGGGGAAATGAAGAACAAATGTAGCCATTATTCACAAGATCAATACTACTGCATCACGCTCAACAACAACAGGTGAATTTGGTGAAGCGAGACAGTAACGAGGTGTACTACCCTGGTGACCCACACAGGGGAGTCACGAGTACCACCATCTATCAGTTGTTCCTCCTTCCCATCACACTCCAGCGCCACCCACATCACCCCCCCCTGCCACCCATCCGTCAGCCCTTCTTCCTGCCACCCAAAATCACTTAGACATCTCCCTCCTCCCCTCCCACCATACAATACCTGGTCCCAGAGAACGCCCCCCCCCCCCCCACTCACCACTCAAGGCAATATAAATAGTGGACGGTGACCCAGAACGACATGTTACTTGTATATATTCAACCCGTATGTCCACGAACCTTCACACACACACACACACACACACACACACACACACACACACACACACACACACTACTCCGTAATTCACGAATAGAAAAACCGAAAATTGGGTTAAAAAAAATCTTTACACCATTATCTGGGACACTTCCACACGCCTCTGTCCCCAATACCCACACCTGTGCCTAATACCAAGCGGTGTGTGTAATGTTATATACCCCTCCTGCAGCGACGAGAGGGCTAACAATAAACCTGTACAGTATTTCATAAAGGAACTCTCAGTAATTTTTAGCTACATCATTTTATCCCTTTATTTGTTCTTCTCCTCCCCTCCCCCCTTACCTCCCCTCCCCCCTTACCTCACAGTCTTCTACCTCCCCTCCCCCCTTACCTCACAGTCTTCTACCTCCCCTCCCCCCTCACCTCACAGTCTTCTACCTCCCCTCCCCCCTTACCTCAGTCTTCTACCTCCCCTCCCCCCTTACCTCACAGTCTTCTACCTCCCCTCCCCCCTCACCTCACAGTCTTCTACCTCCCCTCCCCCCTTACCTCAGTCTTCTACCTCCCCTCCCCCCTTACCTCAGTCTTCTACCTCCCCTCCCCCCTTACCTCCCCTCCCCCCTTACCTCAGTCTTCTACCTCCCCTCCCCCCTTACCTCAGTCTTCTACCTCCCCTCCCCCTCACCTCACAGTCTTCTACCTCCCCTCCCCCTTACCTCAGTCTTCTACCTCCCTCCCCCCTTACCTCAGTCTTCTACCTCCCCTCCCCCCTTACCTCCCTCCCCCTTACCTCAGTCTTCTACCTCCCCTCCCCCTTACCTCAGTCTTCTACCTCCCCTCCCCCCTTACCTCACAGTCTTCTACCTCCCCTCCCCCCTTACCTCCCCTCCCCCCTTACCTCACAGTCTTCTACCTCCCCTCCCCCCTTACCTCAGTCTTCTACCTCCCCTCCCCCCTTACCTCAGTCTTCTACCTTCCCTCCCCCCTTACCTCACAGTCTTCTACCTCCCCTCCCCCCTTACCTCCCCTCCCCCCTTACCTCACAGTCTTCTACCTCCCCTCCCCCCTTACCTCAGTCTTCTACCTCCCCTCCCCCTTACCTCAGTCTTCTACCTTCCCTCCCCCCTTACCTCACAGTCTTCTACCTCCCCTCCCCCCTTACCTCCCCTCCCCCCTTACCTCACAGTCTTCTACCTTCCCTCCCCCCTTACCTCACAGTCTTCTACCTCCCCTCCCCCCTTACCTCACAGTCTTCTACCTCCCCTCCCCCCTTACCTCACAGTCTTCTACCTCCCCTCCCCCCTTACCTCAGTCTTCTACCTCCCCTCCCCCCTTACCTCAGTCTTCTACCTCCCCTCCCCCCTTACCTCAGTCTTCTACGTCCCCTCCCCCCTTACCTCAGTCTTCTACCTTCCCTCCCCTCTTACCTCACAGTCTTCTACCTCCCCTCCCCCCCTACCTCAGTCTTCTACCTCCCCTCCCCCCTTACCTCACAGTCTTCTACCTCCCCTCCCCCCTTACCTCAGTCTTCTACCTCCCCTCCCCCCTTACCTCACAGTCTTCTACCTCCCCTCCCCCCTTACCTCAGTCTTCTACCTCCCCTCCCTCCTTACCTCACAGTCTTCTACCTCCCCTCCCCCCTTACCTCCCCTCCCCCCTTACCTCACAGTCTTCTACCTCCCCACCCCCCTACCTCACAGTCTTCTACCTCCCTCCCCCTTACCTCCCCTCCCCCCTTACCTCACAGTCTTCTACCTCCCCTCCCCCCTTACCTCAGTCTTCTACCTCCCCTCCCCCCTTACCTCACAGCCACAATAAACGCTGCTGTATTAAACTTCAAAGCCATCAGGTGAGACAATTTAATCAGGTGACGTCATCATTAAATCAGGTGACGTCATCATTAAATCAGGTGACGTCATCATTAATCAGGTGACGTCATCATTTTAAACACATAAAAATTTCCCCCAAACAATAATTAACAGTAAAAGTTTTCGTGTTATAAAAAACTAATTTATTCCCCCGTGACATGAATGATCGTTAGTACAGGCGATCAACTCTCTCTCAGATAGACACAAACAAACAGCGTGAATATAAATGATGTGAATTAATCATATCCTCGGTCAGTGAGGCGACGGAGAGGTGAGAGCAGGTAATAAATACGACCCGCGTCACTGCCACCTGACCTAACCTAACCAAGAGCTATAGGAGGCGGAGAGGAAGGGGGAGGAAGAGGTGTAGAGAAAGGGGGGGAGGGTAGGAGGGGGTGAGAGGAGGGAGTGGTTGTGGAGGGGGGGGGGGATGACCTGTGTGCCCCAGGCTAGTCTCATTACCATAATACTTACACTAGCTAATGTTATCACACACACACCTGCCACCTCCACACGTGTCATTCACAACACACCAAAATTTGAACGTATATCTCCCCCGGTAGACGAGACTCCCGGTAATGTACTGGTGGTTAACACGGCATATACACCACCACCACCCCGCGGTAACCCCGTAAAAGTTAACACCTTCCCCCGGTAACCCCAGTAAGTTAACATCAACCCCGGTAACCCCAGTAAGTTAACATCACCCCGGTAACCCCAGTAAGTTAACACTTTCCTCCGGTAACCCCAGTAAGCTAACACCTTCCCCCGGTAACCCCAGTAAGTTAACACCTTCCCCCGGTAACCCCAGTAAGTTAACACCTTCCCCCGGTAACCCCAGTAAGTTAACACCTTCCCCCGGTAACCCCAGTAAGTTAACACCTTCCCCCGGTAACCCCAGTAAGTTAACACCTTCCCCCGGTAACCCCAGTAAGTTAACACCTTCCCCCGGTAACCCCAGTAAGTTAACACCTTCCCCCGGTAACCCCAGTAAGTTAACATCAACCCCGGTAACCCCAGTAAGTTAACACCTTCCCCCGGTAACCCCAGTAAGTTAACACCTTCCCCCGGTAACCCCAGTAAGTTAACGCCTTCCCCCGGTAACCCCAGTAAGTTAACACCTTCCCCCGGTAACCCCAGTAAGTTAACACCTTACCCCGGTAACCCGAGTAAGTTAACACCTTCCCCCGGTAACCCCAGTAAGTTAACATCAACCCCGGTAACCCCAGTAAGTTAACACCTTCCCCCGGTAACCCCAGTAAGTTAACACCTTCCCCCGGTAACCCCAGTAAGTTAACACCTTCCCCCGGTAACCCCAGTAAGTTAACACCTTCCCCCGGTAACCCCAGTAAGTTAACACCTTCCCCCGGTAACCCCAGTAAGTTAACACCTTCCCCCGGTAACCCCAGTAAGTTAACACCTTCCCCGGTAACCCCAGTAAGTTAACACCTTCCCCCGGTAACCCCAGTAAGTTAACACCTTCCCCCGGTAACCCCAGTAAGTTAACACCTTACCCCGGTAACCCCAGTAAGTTAACACCTTCCCCCGGTAACCCCAGTAAGTTAACACCTTCCCCCGGTAACCCCAGTAAGTTAACACCTTCCCCCGGTAACCCCAGTAAGTTAACACCGTACCCCGGTAACCACAGTAAGTTAACACCTTCCCCGGTAACCCCAGTAAGTAACGACCTTCCCCCGGTAACACCCAGTAAGTTAACACCTTCCCCCGGTAACCCCAGTAAGTTAACACCTTCCCCGACCAGTGTAACCCCCGGTAACCCCAGTAAGTTAAACACCTTCCCCCGGTAACCCCAGTAAGTTAACACCTTCCCCGGTAACCCCAGTAAGTTAACACCTTCCCCCGGTAACCCCAGTAAGTTAACACCCTTAACCCTTCCCCCGGTAACCCCAGTAAGTTAACACCCCCCGTAACCCAGTAAGTTAACACTCCCCGGTAACCCCCGTAAGTTAACACCTTCCCCCGGTAACCCAGTAAGTTAACACCTTCCCCCGGTAACCCCAGTAAGTTAACACCTTCCCCCGGTAACCCCAGTAAGTTAACACCTTACCCCGGTAACCCCAGTAAGTTAACACCTTCCCCCGGTAACCCCAGTAAGTTAACACCTTCCCCGGTAACCCCAGTAAGTTAACACCTTCCCCCGGTAACCCCAGTAAGTTAACACCTTACCCCGGTAACCCCAGTAAGTTAACACCTTCCCCCGGTAACCCCAGTAAGTTAACGCCTTCCCCCGGTAACCCCAGTAAGTTAACACCTTCCCCCGGTAACCCCAGTAAGTTAACGCCTTCCCCCGGTAACCCCAGTAAGTTAACGCCTTCCCCCGGTAACCCCAGTAAGTTAACACCTTCCCCCGGTAACCCCAGTAAGTTAACGCCTTCCCCCGGTAACCCCAGTAAGTTAACGCCTTCCCCCGGTAACCCCAGTAAGTTAACACCTTCCCCCGGTAACCCCAGTAAGTTAACGCCTTCCCCCGGTAACCCCAGTAAGTTAACGCCTTCCCCCGGTAACCCCAGTAAGTTAACGCCTTCCCCGGTAACCCCAGTAAGTTAACGCCTTCCCCCGGTAACCCCAGTAAGTTAACGCCTTCCCCGGTAACCCCAGTAAGTTAACACCTTCCCCCGGTAACCCCAGTAAGTTAACGCCTTCCCCCGGTAACCCCAGTAAGTTAACGCCTTCCCCCGGTAACCCCAGTAAGTTAACGCCTTCCCCCGGTAACCCCAGTAAGTTAACGCCTTCCCCCGGTAACCCCAGTAAGTTAACGCCTTCCCCCGGTAACTCCAGTAAGTTAACACCTTCCCCCGGTAACCCCAGTAAGTTAACACCTTCCCCCGGTAACCCCAGTAAGTTAACACCTTCCCCCGGTAACCCCAGTAAGTTAACACCTTCCCCCGGTAACTCCAGTAAGTTAACGCCTTCCCCCGGTAACCCCAGTAAGTTAACACCTTCCCCCGGTAACCCCAGTAAGTTAACACCTTCCCCCGGTAACCCCAGTAAGTTAACACCTTCCCCCGGTAACCCCAGTAAGTTAACACCTTCCCCCGGTAACCCCAGTAAGTTAACACCTTCCCCGGTAACCCCAGTAAGTTAACGCCTTCCCCGGTAACCCCAGTAAGTTAACGCCTTCCCCCGGTAACCCCAGTAAGTTAACGCCTTCCCCCGGTAACCCCAGTAAGTTAACGCCTTCCCCGGTAACCCCAGTAAGTTAACACCTTCCCCCGGTAACCCCAGTAAGTTAACGCCTTCCCCCGGTAACCCCAGTAAGTTAACGCCTTCCCCCGGTAACCCCAGTAAGTTAACGCCTTCCCCCGGTAACCCCAGTAAGTTAACGCCTTCCCCCGGTAACCCCAGTAAGTTAACACCTTCCCCCGGTAACCCCAGTAAGTTAACGCCTTCCCCCGGTAACCCCAGTAAGTTAACGCCTTCCCCCGGTAACCCCAGTAAGTTAACACCTTCCCCCGGTAACCCCAGTAAGTTAACACCTTCCCCCGGTAACTCTCACACTCAGGGAATCTCGGGATTAACTCCTCTACATCTCTATTATTTCTCCTGGAGACATTACTGGGACCACCAGTACAACTGACGATAATGACATTCTCTCTCGCTGTCTGTCTGTCTGTCTCTCGCTGTCTGTCTGTCTGTCTGTCTGTGGGTGCGCGCGTTTTCCAAATCAGACTCAACACAGCCGATTCATTTCTTATCAAAGTAATTCATCTTTATTACCGTCATTAGAGAGAGAGAGAGAGAGAGAGAGCAGGGGTGGGTGGTGGTGGTGGTGGAAAGACAATTATTGAACAGACAAGAAAGTTGGGCCGGGGGGGGGGGGGTGCCACGCCCTCCACAACATTTCCCTCCCCTCCGTGAATGGTTCGGTCTCATTCTCACCCTCCCTCCCTCTCCCTTTCTTTGTTTTTTCTCCTCACATGTAATCGCAGGCTCCAACCTCACCCCCCTCCTTACGTCACAGCCTTCTACCCCCCTCCTTACGTCACAGCCTTCTACCCCCCTCCTTACGTCACAGCCTTCTACCCCCCCTCCTTACGTCACAGCCTTCTACCCCCCTCCTTACGTCACAGCCTTCTACCCCCCCTCCTTACGTCACAGCCTTCTACCCCCCTCCTTACGTCACAGCCTTCTACCCCCCTCCTTACGTCACAGCCTTCTACCCCCCTCCTTACGTCACACCCTTCTACCCCCCTCCTTACGTCACAGCCTTCTACTCTCTCTCTCTCTCTCTCTCTCTCTCTCTCTCTCTCTCTCACAAGGATCAAGGTCACTGCACCACTACTGCATCGGGACTAAAAAAAGAAAGAAGTGTATATCATGTGTCGAGTTTGTGGGGTGGGCGGTGGGTGAGGTTGGGTGGGTGAGAGTGGTGGGTGAGGTTGGGTGGGTGAGAGTGGTGGGTGAGGTTAGGGAAGGTGAGGTTGGGTGGTGGATGAGGTTGGGGG
>CAUDMG010000190.1:855000-890000 GCA_958450375.1 Homarus gammarus | reverse complement strand
TCTCCCTGATACTGTATCCAGGGCTTATGTATCTCCCCATAACCCATGGCATCACTGTAACCCACATTAACCCACGACACCATCATAACCCACAAGGCAACAACAACCTCATTAAAAAACACAGGTAAGTGGGTCAGGGCCAGCAGGTGAGACAGGTGCCACATATAGTAAGAGAGGCACTTAAGGTCACATTACGGCCCTAATGTGGGGGGTCATGAACACGAGGAGGAGGAGGAGGGGGAAGAGGAGGAGGAAGGAAATAGAGGGAGAGGAGTAGGAACAGTAAAACGAAGAAGGAAAGGAAAAAGAAGAATAGAAAGAAGAGGAGGAAGAATAGGCTAAAGAGCAGAATGAAGAGGAGGAAGGGGAGGAAAAAGAAGAGCAGAATGAAGAAGAGGAAGGAGAGGAGTGTGGAGGGAGGGATGAGTTAAATCGTCTTCCCCACAGTAATCAGATTACCACCATACGGCCGTCAACTCGCCCCTCAAATTTAATTAATTAGTTCCTGGGTTAAGACCTTAATCCGCCAAACGTTTGACCAGCCTCACCCACCGTCTCTCTCATCTGCGAGGAGGCCCAGCACACGCAAACACACGCAAATACACAAACACACGCAAGCACACACACACACACACACGCAAGCACACAAACACACACACATAAAGAGAGGGATTGCAATTTAGAAGTTGTTGTGCATAGGTTAATTTTGTCACATAATTGGTGTTAAGTGAACGTATTCAGTTAACAGGACAAGACCAGCATAACACTCTCTCTCTCTCTCTCTCTCTCTCTCTCTCTCTCTCTCTCTCTCTCTCTAAACCACCACCCTCATCATCGGCTCCCCCAAGATGATGATACGCTCGCTTGAATCACTGACAATCATCCTGGTGAATTCATCATCATATCACCCAGACCGTGAAGTGTGGGGTGATGGGGGGTGAGGGGGGAGAGGGGGTAGGGTGAGGGGGGAGAGGGGGTAGGGTGAGGGGGGAGAGGGGGTAGGGTGAGGGGGAGAGGGGGTAGGGTGAGAGGGGGTAGGGTGAGGGGGAGAGGGGGTTGAATAGATATCCCATAATCACGGTGGTAATGTGGGTATCAGCGGGAGTGTGGTGGAGTGTGTGGTGAGGAGTGCCTTACCTACCTACCTCCTCATAACATCCACTCCACTACTCCCCTTAATGACATCCACACAACACTACTCCCCTTAATGACATCCACTCCACTACTCCCCTCAATGACATCCACACTCCACTACTCCCCTCAATGACATCCACACTCCACTACTCCCCTTAATCACATCCACACTCCACTACTCCCCTTAATCACATCCACACAACACTACTCCACCCACACCGTTTCCTCTGCATCCCAATCTAAAATGTTTCAGATCAAAAATTAATACAAATAAAATAAAATATCGCAGGTTTCCGACTTTCACAGTTTCCAGTCTCCAAAAATGGTCGTATCTCGGCTTGACAATGGCTGGTTTAACACGAGCCCAATAGTGTATATATTGTTTCCCGTCTTGTACGATGAATTACTAAACTATTTTTATCGTCAATTCCTAAATAGTGTGTGTGTGTGTGTGTGTGTTTCTCCCCACCCTCCGCTATCCCTTAACACACCCCCCCCCCTACCCCGTCCTCCTAACTACCCTTGACACGTCTCCACTTAATTACCAACTTTTAAATAAGATCAAACATTGCGCCACACTTAAAATGGCGCCCAGTACAGGTAGGCGCCTTGCTAAATTAAGTTAGAACGTGTTAATTATATTTCACCTCCCTCCCTCACCTCTCCCTCCTTCCTTCCCTCACCCCTCCCACATCGCCCCCGCCTTTCTTCCCCCTCACCTCCCCCTCCTTCCTTCCCTCACCCCTCCTTCCTTCCCCCTCACCTCCCCCCTCCCCCCTACAGCCAGATGACTCCCCAGATGTGATTAACACAGATTTGTCAACCAATAACCAGAAGCCCACGACCGACGCCACGACCAAGTAATAAAATAATATAATAATACCTCGAGTCTAATGGATGCTCTCAGATCAAACACACGACCGATGGGGGAGCGGGGGGTACGACACAAGGGGAAGGGGGATGAGATAATCATGTACCGTACCAGACAGACACAGACACACACACACACAGACACACACAGAGTTTTCTTTCAACATTCAACGCCAAGCACCTGTGTGTGTGCCAACAGTCCGGGACAACACGAAGGTATTAAACATTAATTAACCAGGTGACAGGTGATGCTGATGACTGATAATTGTGGTGGTGGGTGGTTATAGTCACCAGTGTGGCCACGTAATGGTCCGTGTGGCCACGTAATGGTTGTTCCTACTAGTGTGGCCACATAATGGTTATTCCTACTAGTGGCCACTTAATGGTTATTCCTACTAGTGGCCACTCAATGGTTGTTCCTACTAGTGTGGCCACATAATGGTTGTTCCTACTAGTGGCCACATAATGGTTGTTCCTACTAGCCTGGGAGCCCTACCACCACCACCACCCCACACTTGTAAACAAAGACACTTACAGACACACACTTCAAGGTTTAATCAGGTCGTGGCTGGTAGGTGGTAGGGGTAGGTGATAGTTGTAGGTGGGTGGTGGTAGAGTTGGGTGGTGGTAGAGGTGGGTGGTGGTAGAGGTGGGTGGTGGTAGAGGTGGGTGGTGGTAGCGGTGGGTGGTGGTAGAGGTGGGTGGTGGTAGAGGTGGGTGGTGGTAGAGGTGGGTGGTGGTAGAGGTGGGTGGTGGTAGCGGTGGGTGGTGGTAGCGGTGGGTGGTGGTAGAGGTGGGTGGTGGTAGAGGTGGGTGGTGGTAGAGGTGGGTGGTGGTAGCGGTGGGTGGTGGTAGAGGTTGGTGGTGGTAGAGGTGGGTGGTGGTAGCGGTGGGTGGTGGTAGCGGTGGGTGGTGGTAGAGGTGGGTGGTGGTAGCGGTGGGTGGTGGTAGCGGTGGGTGGTGGTAGCGGTGGGTGGTGGTAGAGGTGGGTGGTGGTAGAGGTGGGTGGTGGTAGAGGTGGGTGGTGGTAGCGGTGGGTGGTGGTAGAGGTGGGTGGTGGTAGAGGTGGGTGGTGGTAGAGGTGGGTGGTGGTAGAGGTGGGTGGTGGTAGAGGTGGGTGGTGGTAGCGGTGGGTGGTGGTAGAGGTGGGTGGTGGTAGAGGTGGGTGGTGGTAGAGGTGGGTGGTGGTAGCGGTGGGTGGTGGTAGAGGTGGGTGGTGGTAGAGGTGGGTGGTGGTAGAGGTGGGTGGTGGTAGCGGTGGGTGGTGGTAGCGGTGGGTGGTGGTAGCGGTGGGTGGTGGTAGCGGTGGGTGGTGGTAGCGGTGGGTGGTGGTAGCGGTGGGTGGTGGTAGCGGTGGGTGGTGGTAGCGGTGGGTGGTGGTAGCGGTGGGTGGTGGTAGCGGTGGGTGGTGGTAGAGGTGGGTGGTGGTAGAGGTGGGTGGTGGTAGCGGTGGGTGGTGGTAGAGGTGGGTGGTGGTAGAGGTGGGTGGTGGTAGCGGTGGGTGGTGGTAGCGGAGGGTGGTGGTAGCGGTGGGTGGTGGTAGCGGTGGGTGGTGGTAGAGGTGGGTGGTGGTAGCGGTGGGTGGTGGTAGCGGTGGGTGGTGGTAGCGGTGGGTGGTGGTAGCTGTGGGTGATGGTAGCGGTGGGTGGTGGTAGAGGTGGGTGGTGGTAGAGGTGGGTGGTGGTAGCGGTGGGTGGTGGTAGAGGTGGGTGGTGGTAGAGGTGGGTGGTGGTAGAGGTGGGTGGTGGTAGCGGTGGGTGGTGGTAGAGGTGGGTGGTGGTAGCGGTGGGTGGTGGTAGCGGTGGGTGGTGGTAGAGGTGGGTGGTGGTAGAGGTGGGTGGTGGTAGAGGTGGGTGGTGGTAGCGGTGGGTGGTGGTAGCGGTGGGTGGTGGTAGCGGTGGGTGGTGGTAGAGGTGGGTGGTGGTAGCGGTGGGTGGTGGTAGCGGTGGGTGGTGGTAGCGGTGGGTGGTGGTAGCGGTGGGTGGTGGTAGAGGTGGGTGGTGGTAGAGGTGGGTGGTGGTAGAGGTGGGTGGTGGTAGCGGTGGGTGGTGGTAGCGGTGGGTGGTGGTAGAGGTGGGTGGTGGTAGAGGTGGGTGGTGGTAGAGGTGGGTGGTGGTAGAGGTGCGTGGTGGTAGCGGTGGGTGGTGGTAGCGGTGGGTGGTGGTAGAGGTGGGTGGTGGTAGAGGTGGGTGGTGGTAGAGGTGGGTGGTGGTAGAGGTGGGTGGTGGTAGCGGTGGGTGGTGGTGGTGGTAGCGGTGGGTGGTGGTAGCGATGGGTGGTGGTAGAGGTGGGTAGTGGTGGTAGCGGTGGGTGGTGGTAGAGGTGGGTGGTGGTAGAGGTGGGTGGTGGTAGCGGTGGGTGGTGGTAGCGGTGGGTGGTGGTAGCGGTGGGTGGTGGTAGAGGTGGGTGGTGGTAGAGGTGGGTGGTGGTAGCGGTGGGTGGTGGTAGAGGTGGGTGGTGGTAGAGGTGGGTGGTGGTAGAGGTGCGTGGTGGTAGAGGTGGGTGGTGGTAGCGGTGGGTGGTGGTAGCGGTGGGTGGTGGTAGAGGTGGGTGGTGGTAGAGGTGGGTGGTGGTGGTGGTAGCGGTGGGTGGTGGTAGCGGTGGGTGGTGGTAGAGGTGGGTAGTGGTGGTAGCGGTGGGTGGTGGTAGAGGTGGGTGGTGGTAGAGGTGGGTGGTGGTAGCGGTGGGTGGTGGTAGCGGTGGGTGGTGGTAGAGGTGGGTGGTGGTGGTAGCGGTGGGTGGTGGTAGGGGTGGGTGGTGGTAGCGGTGGGTGGTGGTGGTAGCGGTGGGTGGTGGTAGAGGTGGGTGGTGGTTGCGGTGGGTGGTGATAGTGATGGCGGTACAGTATTAATAACCGCAGTAAGGCAATAAACACGATTATGGTGAGATTTAATGGATTCTAATATCCCGATACTGAGGGCGTAAACCTGTTAAGTCCGCCACCGACACATTAATGTACACACACACACACACACACACCTGGGAGTTTCACAGCTCCAACTGATTACGGTGTGAAGTATTATTATTATTAGTATTATTATTATTATTATTATTATTACTATTATTATTATTATTATTACTATTATTATTATTATTATCATTATTATTATTATTATTATTATTATTATTATTATTACTATTATTATTATTATTATCATTATTATTATTATTATTATTATCATTATTATTATTATTATTATTATTACTATTATTATTATTATTATTATTATTATTATTATTACTATTATTACTATTATTATTATTATTACTATTATTATTATTATTATTATTATTATTATTATTATTATTATTATGTGCATTTACGTAATAAAATATCCCTGGACATTATCTGGCACCATCTATTGGAGAGTTAACATTTATTTTCAAATTTTGCTTAGTATTATGGTGTGTGTGTGTGTGTTGTTAGTCAGGCGTTATTTACACCAGATATAAACAAATGACAAACACGACCCACAAAAGTCAATATCCAGACGTTATCAAAAGTGTCGAGGGAATTCTGGCCCAAAATTGAACAGTAATAATTCAGTTGGCCGAATAACCATGAGTGCACTGCCCCTCCCCCAGAATAACCATGAGTGCACTGCCCCTCCCCCAGAATAACCATGAGTGCACTGCCCCTCCCCCAGAATAACCATGAGTGTACTGCCCCTCCCCCAGAATAACCATGAGTGCACTGCCCCTCCCCCAGAATAACCATGAGTGTACTGCCCCCCCCCAGAATAACCATGAGTGTACTGCCCCCCCCCAGAATAACCATGAGTGCACTGCCCCCCCCCCCAGAATAACCATGAGTGCACTGCCCCCCCCCCAGAATAACCATGAGTGTACTGCCCCCCCCCCAGAATAACCTGCCCCCTCCCCCAGAATAACCATGAGTGTACTGCCCCTCCCCCAGAATAACCATGAGTGCACTGCCCCTCCCCCAGAATAACCATGAGTGCACTGCCCCCTCCCCCAGAATAACCTGCCCCCTCCCCAGAATAACCATGAGTGTACTGCCCCTCCCCCAGAATAACCATGAGTGCACTGCCCCTCCCCCAGAATAACCATGAGTGCACTGCCCCCTCCCCCAGAATAACCATGAGTGCACTGCCCCTCCCCCAGAATAACCATGAGTGTACTGCCCCCCCCCCCTCCCACCCCCCAGAACAATACGGCGACAATCGACACCTGCCAATTATGCCAAAGCAAAACCTATTATTTTCCCTCAGCGATCGGCACACCTGACGGACACCTGCAGGAACGATACTTTTTAGGTTAATCTGAAAATATATAGAGAGAATTATACGTCTGTGTGTGTGTGTGTGTGTGTGTGTGTGACAGGACACCCAGAAGCACGCACGCACACCTGTTGCGACCGTCACCACCTGCTGTAGCTCGACCACACAACACACCATTATGACAGCCGTAGATGGGTAAATGTATGTATGTATGTATGTATGTGTATGTGTATGTGTGTGTGTGTGTGTGTGTGTGTCGTGTAAGCCGCTCACTCACACTCGGCGTCCCACATTACCTAACCCTCTCCACCAGTTCCCCCTTTGGCTGCGTTAAAGCCGGGCGAGTGTCCTGCAGTGAACACCAGGAACAATGGAGAGTGTGTGGCCAGCCTGTTAACCCCTTCCTTCCTTCCTCCACTCACCTCAATACCCCTACCATCCCTCCTGCCCTCCACATGGTCCCCTTCCCTCCCTCCCACACTACGATGGCCTCTCTCCCTCACCCGTGCTTCCATACATTAATACGATCCCTTCTCCTCTTTCATACATTCTCCACCACACACACCGCCAATGATGATGCAACGCGTACGCCGCCGCTTCATTCCTTGAAAGCCAGAGGCCTCGCTATTGGCCATGTTCAATAATGCATGAGGGTGGGGGGGGGGGGGGGGGTAGCCAGTGAGGGTTACGTGACGTAGTTTTGGTGTGAGGGGAAGACCATGCTCTCCTCCTCCTTCCTCCCTTCCGTCTCACTCACTCTTACCATAACCTACCACAAGCGATACACACTACCACACAAACTAACAAGACACACAAGTCTCCTCCCTTTGACCTAGTCTCCTATTGTGACTTACTCCCCTAGTGTCTCCTCCCCTTAACCTAGTCTCCTAGTGTCTCCCCTTAACCTTGTCTCCTAGTGTCTCCCCTTAACCTAGTCTCCTAGTGTCTCCTCGACAGCCCATACCAGCCCTCACTTAGTCCCTAATTTGACAGTGACACGCCCCCAAATACCCCCTGACCCAGTCCCCTAGTACCCCCCTGACCCAGTCCCCTAGTACCCCCCTGACCTAGTCCCCTAATGACCGCCATAACTTAGAATCACGGGGCCTCTTGACCAAGTTATCCTCATTAGCACTATTGCTGCCGACCTGCAGTGTCTCACAGCACCAGAAACACTTCACCAAATTCACCTCTTACATTTAATTAAACACTGTATGTATGTATGTATGTATGTATAGCGTTTTATACACCTATACATACAAATACATAATGGACCTACAAGAAACATATAGTGGATAAGTTCACTAGTCACTATACACGTATATATTAGCACAATTGACTGGGTGTGTGAACAGTACAGTACACCAAGTGATCGTTCACGAGTCACCAACACTTCACGGCAGCAGTACACAATACACTTATTCTGTACACCGTGTGGAGACTGGCGGAGCGACACACTCACACCGCCAGCACGCGTCACACACAACAAGTGGTTCCTTACACAAGACACGGGAGGCGCGCGCCACGACGACAGTCACATTACAACACTCGCCAACACCTCACCACCAACCTCTCCGACGCCACTCCGCATCCCACCCTCAGGAGCGATTCCTTCACTGTTGCCAAGGTGCAGTCGCTCCTCCGGCCTTCTTAGTCCAGACTTGTACGTAGTAGTGAACAACTTGGATGTTCTGGCTCAGTTAGATAATGACGCAGCTGGGGAGAGGTGCTCCTCGTGGAGATGACGCTGGTGTGGCGTGTGGAGTGCCACTTGAGCAGCGGGTGTGTGGTAGTGTGGTGGGCAGCGTCGCCGACCACAAGAAGACAAACACCGGCAGCCGCGGGAGCAACAAGTACTACCTCTGTTTCTCCTCGGTACTGCTCTCCTTATCTACAACATATCAGTGTCGACGGTGTATAAAGTATGAAACATTTAGAACAAGTATTGAGCCAGTGCGCGGGAGTAGAGGCACTGTGACGTAGTAGAGGGGGTCACCACGCACTAATACTACCAAACAAACGGTCGGTGTGGAGTCTCAACGAGGTAAAACAATATATTTCTTGCACAGATTCAACGTGTTGCAACAAGGATCACTATATACACTTCATAATGTAGTGCACAGTGAGACACAGTTACTGGAGGAGTGAGGCACCATCCTCCTCTACCGTCCTGGTAACACCAAGTATTTTCCATCATCATGATCAACAGCCAAAGTGGTCGCCATAACTAGTAGTGATGTGGTGGTGGTGGTGGTGGGGTGGTGGCGGTAGTGGTGGAGATGATGGTGGCAGTGTGGTGGCGCGTGGCGGAGTGCGGGGTGGTGGCGCTGGGCACTCCTGACCTGGAGGCGCAGGTGGCTGTGCGGCGCCCGCGTTGCCCCCCCCCCCCCCCCCGCCGGGATAGAGGGGGTTACATTACGTGAAGGATAACACCTCCGCCACACACTAACACCCACCTCCACTCCCTCATTTAGTGCTCCTACATAGAGGAGTGGAACTTTATTATGTACTAAATGAAAGGGAGGAGAGGTACAGGATCCACCATGTTGAGAGAGAGAGGAGAGCGGCGGGTGGTGGCGTATGGCAACACAGCAGGAGGAGCACCAGCGGCAGCAGGACGGCCCAGGCTCCTGCGTGCCACGGGCCACCCGCTCATTCAAGTGCCACCACCCGGCCCTAACACAGTAGCCGCCCGTCCGCCACAGCCACACTCACAACACACTGTAAGGTCTATAACATCTCTTCCTGAAACAACACGAGGAATATAAGAGGGTGGAGGGGGTCGTGTTGCAGCCAGTCCACACCACTCGTGGTAACACATGATGAAGGAGACACACATGGGAGTCATGAATTAATCCGTCCTGACCACAGCGTCACACAGCACCAGGTCTCCAAGACATGGTCGACACACAGTAAACCTCCATAAGGTTGTTATTAGGGTAATGAGGTGCTGAAGGAGGGACAGCCCAGGGGCATCACCTAACAGACACACTACTTCCTTTTGTACAAAAAAGTGTGTCAAGTCAAAATAATTAAGAAAGTAAGGAGCTGTTGGTCACCACGCCACACCACCGCCCCCCATACAACAATAGCTAATATGTAACCGTCCTCACACGACAGGTGCAACAATCGGCAGCCAAGAGAGAGTTTTCTGCAGCAGGACTGAGCAGACGACACTAGGAGTTAGTTGAGTATTAAAGGCGAACTATTATATGGGTGGCCAGCATGTGAAGACTCTGCCACTCAATAACCGACGCCCTTACCTGGGTGTTGTCCACCACACAGGTACACACACCAACACCTGTCCCACTACACGGTGTACCTCTCCTGCTACACGGTGTACCTGTCCCACTACACGGTGTACCTCTCCCACTACACGGTGTACCTGTCCCACTACACGGTGTACCTCTCCTGCTACACGGTGTACCTCTCCTGCTACACGGTGTACCTGTCCCACTACACGGTGTACCTGTCCCACTACACGGTGTACCTCTCCTGCTACACGGTGTACCTGTCCCACTACACGGTGTACCTCTCCTGCTACACGGTGCACCTGTCCCACTACACGGTGTACCTCTCCTGCTACACGGTGTACCTGTCCCACTACACGGTCTACCTCTCCTGCTACTACACCACACTCAAATGTTCTCAACCTCTGTGTGTGTGTGTGTGTGTGTGTGTCAGGATCTTGGACAGCAAGGATGAGTGACGCCTCCACCACAACACACATCTTGGCTTCTTATGACTGACGACACAGTAAACATTTAGGGGAGAGAGAAATAAAGTCCCTCCGCCTTCACCGCCTTCTTCGGTATAATCATAACACGCAAGTGAGTTCCTGGCCCGTGCGTGAGATCACACAGGTTTCTTGTAAGTTAAGATGAGAGAGACGACTCATAAAATAACACTGAGGCTCTACCGTTACTAGACACGATTACTGGACAAGACAAAAGGTAATCTAACCTAACCCAACCCGACCAAACCTTACCTAACCCAGCCCAACCTAGCCCAGGAGAGTTTGGTCTCCCAACCCTGGCTAAACCTCCCTGGCTCCACACGGCTCTCATGGCTTCTGAGAACGCCGCCATAAAGCTATAGGGAGAACGTCCTCAGACAACACGCTGAGGTTTTAAGAATAACTCCAGTAGGTGGCTGTCCTGACCAGACGACACCCCCCCCCCCCTACACACACACTAAAACAGGTATGACCAACTCTTCATCACCCTTGTTAAAACTTATTCCTCTCTAACACACCAAGACCAGACGCTGTTACTTAATTAATAATCCCGGCCGCCTCAACAACCTATAACAACAATTTAATTAAAAAATTTAATAAAGTTGTCTGGTGAGAAAACTTAAGACGTGGTGATCAGTGTTTATTATCTCACACACACACACACACACACACACACACACACACACACACAGAGTAAAGAACGATGTTAGAAAACTCAAAACAGGATCATTTGACGTAAAGTTGAGTGTAGAGAGAGGGAGGAAGGCTGGGTGTGGAGGGAGGGAGGAAGGCTGGGTGTGGAGAGAGGGAGGAAGGCTGGGTGTGGAGGGAGGGAGGAAGGCTGGGTGTGGAGGGAGGGAGGAAGGCTGGGTGTGGTGGGTGGGAGGAAGGCTGGGTGTGGAGGGAGGGAGGAAGGCTGGGTGTGGAGGGAGGGAGGAAGGCTGGGTGTGGAGGGAGGGAGGAAGGCTGGGTGTGGAGAGAGGGAGGAAGGCTGGGTGTGGAGGGAGGGAGGAAGGCTGGGTGTGGAGAGAGGGAGGAAGGCTGGGTGTGGAGGAGGGAGGAAGGCTGGGTGTGGAGGGAGGGAGGAAGGCTGGGTGTGGAGAGAGGGAGGAAGGCTGGGTGTGGAGGGAGGGAGGAAGGCTGGGTGTGGAGAGAGGGAGGAAGGCTGGGTGTGGAGGGAGGGAGGAAGGCTGGGTGTGGAGGGAGGGAGGAAGGCTGGGTGTGGAGGGAGGGAGGAAGGCTGGGTGTGGAGAGAGGGAGGAAGGCTGGGTGTGGAGAGAGGGAGGAAGGCTGGGTGTGGAGGGAGGGAGGAAGGCTGGGTGTGGAGAGAGGGAGGAAGGCTGGGTGTGGAGGGAGGGAGGAAGGCTGGGTGTGGAGGGAGGGAGGAAGGCTGGGTGTGGAGAGAGGGAGGAAGGCTGGGTGTGGAGGGAGGGAGGAAGGCTGGGTGTGGAGGGAGGGAGGAAGGCTGGGTGTGGAGGGAGGGAGGAAGGCTGGGTGTGGAGGGAGGGAGGAAGGCTGGGTGTGGAGGGAGGGAGGAAGGCTGGGTGTGGAGAGAGGGAGGAAGGCTGGGTGTGGAGGGAGGGAGGAAGGCTGGGTGTGGAGAGAGGGAGGAAGGTTGGGTGTGGAGAGAGGGAGGAAGGCTGGGTGTGGAGGGAGGGAGGAAGGCTGGGTGTGGAGGGAGGGAGGAAGGCTGGGTGTGGAGGGAGGGAGGAAGGCTGGGTGTGGAGGGAGGGAGGAAGGCTGGGTGTGGAGGGAGGGAGGGTGAAGGGTTACGCCTCCAGGAGTGAGCGTCTTCACACAATGCTTTAGAAATATTACCTCAATTTGGTGAGAAAATTAACTCCCTCACACAAATAGCTGCAGTGTGTGAGAGAGAGAGAGAGAGAGAGAGAGAGAGAGAGAGAGAGAGAGAGAGAGAGAGAGAGAGAGAGAGAGAGAGAGAGAGAGAGAGAGAGAGAGAGAGAGAGAGAGAGATTGTGTGTGTGTGTGTGTGGCCAATAAGGATCAACTAGACCGTGCCCTTGTTAAGGGTCCCAGGGCGGGTTCCTCCACATGTTCACAGTCTCGTGAGGTCTTCAAGAGGTCAAATGTCCACTTTCCAGGAACCGTCTGTTACACCCTCAACCCCTCAGGGTTTTTACACACTTAATGTCAAGTGGCTCGGGTCTCCACCATACCCTCAAGCGTCCTCGTCTCGTAATGAAATACATAATTCCCACGAGGCGCCTTTTTCAGGAGCTGTCGTCTTGTATAGCCAAGGTCTTCACGATAATCTGCCCTTATTAAACTAACTTCTTCACGTTTTACTCGTTTACCTGCTGGTGCGGATCACTTCTTGTGACGTAAACACCAGGTAACCATCAACACAACACACATCACAAATTATATAAAATTGACGGAAAATAATCCTTAATCTTCCAGAAGCTTCTTTTGTAGTTTCCAGGAAGGCAGTTGTATACAGAGGAGCTATTAATACGGGAGCGCCCACCTGTACACGCGCGACTTAACAAAACACGGTTCCCTACCTACACTCTTAATTGGTTTTCCACCGTATTATGTTCCCGCACTCCCCACCTCATCCTACCCTACCCTACCCTACCCTACCCTACCCTACCCCACCCTGGAACGTAATAAATTAACCTACGCGCAAAACTGTCACGGCGAAGAGGTTTGTATAGACGAACGTAGGGACCCATTCACAGATGGGTGGACTAAGGGTGCCACGGATGAGAACTAGTGAGCTTTAGGACGAGCGTTGTATCAGCCACCGCTCTACCTACCTGACTTGGATGGCGATAAATAAATAAAATATATACCGTGAAATAAGCACTGTAAGGAATAACATGAATTTTACATATTAGAATATTTTTTACCATACCCCCCCCCCCCACCCCTTAACTTCAATTCTGGTGACAGCTCGTGGTGGTGGTGGTGGTGGTGGAAACTCGTGGTGGCGATGACAGCTCGTGGTGGTGGTGGAAACTCGTGGTGGTGGTGACAGCTCGTGGTGGTGGTGGTGGTGGTGGTGGAAACTCGTGGTGGCGATGACAGCTCGTGGTGGTGGTGGAAACTCGTGGTGGTGGTGACAGCTCGTGGTGGTGGTGGTGGTGGAAACTCGTGGTGGCGATGACAGCTCGTGGTGGTGATGGAAACTCGTGGTGGTGGTGACAGCTCGTGGTGGTGACAGCAGACAGAGTGGAGGGCCGGGCCGCTCTATCACCCACGCTGCCTCTGACATCCAAGTGAGCCAACACGAGGCGGTCACAACCAGGTGAGCAACGAGAGACTAACCACGTTCACTCACCTTACTCCTCCTACAGGTAAGGGCCCACTATCGTGTTTCCTCCACTTACACACAGAAGGGGCCGCGTGTGTAGTGGGCAGTGTGGTGTTGTATATATCTATCTATACATCGGGTCACATGAAGATCACCCCTCATCTACTACTACCGGTATAGAAGCGACTAGTCCCAGATCACCCCTCTGGTTCCACCCCCCTCTATTCTCTCACACCGGGCCATCACCCCCCTCCCCTCTCCTTCCACAGTTAACATGCAGCCATATCTAGTATCACCGCCCGTGTAATGTGACCTGGTGGAGTACCCTTAAACAACCACTATTAATTAACAAATGTATTCTGATTATTTTTTTAGTGGAAACATTTAAAACGGGATGAAGTTAGGAGTCTCAAGAGTTTCACAGGTAAATACAGATCACACCTCAGATAACATTACCTAAATAAGTGTCCTCGGTACTTAATTATTACTTATACGTATCTAAGTACCTTCTTCACTAACAAGCTTTAAGTAACATCATCACTTTTCCTGCTATATACAGGGTCGACGTTGAGGTAGCTGTACCCCCTCCCCTCCCTCTCCCCCACCGTCTCCCCTCCCCTCCCCTCCCCCAGGAACATTAAGCAGACACAGAGGAAGGGAATTTCACAGTCGGTATAAACAAGAGTAAAAGTAAAACACATACACCTGTAGTTTGCTGCGTCGTAAACTTGTATTACTCGGAGCGATAAAATGCTCTCTAATGCTCCAAGTTTGGTCGGTGATAATTTATTCAGGATTTGCACTTAAAACAGAGAGATATATACTGGAGGGAGATTGAGCTTTACCCACCCAAAGAAACTCAAGGTGAGTCTTCTTCTACACCCGGTACAGACAGACAAAAATGACCCGCTCTGTAGTGTATAAGTTTTCCCTTGAAGGACGGACTCACACCTGCCTTATTCCTTCACATTTTTTGTTAGTTAAGTCTACCAACACACTACTTCATGTCCACCTGCCATCCACCTGTGAACTAAAACATGCCGGCCACACCCTCGACATTAGGATGTGTCAAGACAGGTTGTGTAACATAAGGCAAGACTCCCGGTCCCTGCTGGTGAACTAACACAACCTGTGCCCATGAGATTGTTAACTTCAGGTAAAGCTCTCCCTACAGGTAAAGCTCTTCCTGCAGATAAAGCTTTGCCCTAATCAAGGGTGGTGTGTGGAAACCTCTATTTACCTGGGGCTGGGGAAGAGTCTGACGGGGGGGAGGCTAACACACACACACACACACACACACACACACACACGAAAGAGTGAGTGAGTGAGCGGAGGCCTCACCCCTACCGCCGCCTCCTCTGCCTCGCCCTTCCCAACAATAAAGAGGAAATATAATCTCCGTTAGGGGCGGGAGGGCACACACACACACACACACACACACACACACACACACACACACACACACACACACACACACACACACACACGGGTTTCTTATCCCCTTACGCTTGGGGGGCACACCTTACTAACTCTGGTTCATTGCCCACAAGATCAACACCCACATACTCTCTCTCTCTCTCTCCCACATAACACCCACAACCCCTCTCACTCCCACAACCTCTCGTAACCTAGAGCCAAGTCATAATCCCTCAAGTTATAATCGTATGACTCCTGGAGGCGGTACAGTATTAATATAGGAGTTGCGTGGGGGGGGGGGGGATATTGCCTCAGCCCCGCGCCCCTCCTGAACACGCACCCCCACCCCCATCAACCCACTCACAGGCAAACCCACCCACACCCACACAAACAAATTCCCAGCTACGCACACACAACCATGCATTCACACATACACACACGCAAAATATTTTCTCTTTCACAACAAATAGTTATTTAAAAGTAAAAAAAAAAATCCCAGTTCACTATTCGTCAAGTTTTTCAGTAATTTGTATTTTCCAGGTTGGTGACTCATCAAATCTGCAAAAACATTTTTGTTTTCTTTAAGTATAAAAGGCTCGTCAAATTACCAAGAGTTTGTATAGTCCTAATTCGCGACTCGCCAAAGCTGAATGAATTGGCGTTCTCTAGTCTTGCTCTGCCTTATATGTTTCAATAATAATAACCGCAGAGGAGGGGGCAGGGGAGGGGGGAGGGGAGCTTGGGGAGGGGCTAGAAAGGGGGTAAGGGAGGGGGGGGGGACTGCTGGGGTAAACACGGGCCCCAGCGATGTCATTCCGGGATTCCAGTTTACACTACGATTCTTCATTCAGTTTGAGCCTTAAGACTCGTGTGTTTTAATCCCGTGATGTGAGGGAGTGTCGGCGTTGTCCCACAAAGGTAAAAAACTTACAATTCATTTGAATTTAGATGTGACATTATGGGGACATGAAAAGGGGGTGACGGTGGAGGAGATAACCTCCTGGGTGGTGGAGGTAGTGGTGAGGTGGTGGAGGTAGGGGAGGTAGTGGTGGTGGCCATTGAGGTTGCTAAAGAATCCCTAATGAGAGGTAAGGTAGAACTAACAAAGGGAGGGAGGGAGGGAGGGAGGGAGGGAGGTGAGGGAGGGAGGTGAGGGAGGGTAGGTGAGGGAGGAAGGGAGGTGAGGGAGGGTAGGTGAGGGAGGAAGGTGAGGTCCTGATGTGAGAATGTCGGAGCATTGAGCAACATATCTCAGCTTTAACCAGGGCTTCGTCACCGCGGCCTTACACTTACACTCTTTGATCCACACTGGCCTCCACCACACTGGCCTCCACACCTCCACCACACTGGCCTCCACACCTCCACCGCACTGGCCTTCACACCACCACACTGGCCTCCACACCTCCACCACACTGGCCTCCACACCTCCACCACACTGGCCTCTACACCTCCACCACACTGGCCTCCACACCACCACACTGGCCTCCACACCTCCACCACACTGGCCTCCACACCTCCACCACACTGGCCTTCACGCCTCCACCACACTGGCCTCCACACCACCACACTGGCCTCCACACCACCACACTGGCCTCCACCACTGCTGCCAGCTACCCTACCGAGACACTCACCAGGTAAAAAATTCCGACTCGTTTTATCTCCTCTCTCATACGCGATTCTTTTTCCCTTCGTCGCCTCTTACGGGTACAGGCGAGACAGTGTCCCCCAAGGATGGCGTCTGCTCTCCAACACACCTCCTGCAGAACACGTCAAGTGAATCCAAAGTACTACTCGGTGTTCATTCCATTATCAGTTCACATTTCCGGTTGTGTGGTTCATATATACAAGTTAAAACGTTGTATGGTTCGTGTATACAGGTTAAAACGTTGTATGGTTCGTGTATACAGGTTAAAACGTTGTATGGTTCGTGTATACAGGTTAAAACGTTGTATGTTTCATGTATACTGGTTAAAACGTTGTATGGTTCGTGTATACAGGTTAAAACGTTGTATGGTTCGTGTATACAGGTTAAAACGTTGTATGTTTCATGTATACTGGTTAAAACGTTGTATGGTTCATGTATACAAGTTAAAACGTTGTATGGTTCGTGTATACAGGTTAAAATGTTGTATGGTTCGTGTATACAGGTTAAAATGTTGTATGGTTGTAGTATACTGGTTAAAACATTATCTAGGCATATCTATTCTCCCTCCCTCCCTCACTGGTGCTCCACATGGCAGAGTTCGAGGAATGATAAAACTGAAACCTGACAAGAAACACCAACAAGAAGTCAAAGCTTTCATGACACACAGCGGCCTAACACCACAAGTTAAGTGACTGACTGCCAGATGCTCTAGTACAGGTCAACACAGAGTCCCTGCTTCATTATGACTGACGCACCTGTTGGAGGGTACAAACACCCCTTCCTCATCCTACCACTGCAGTGAGGAAGGGGACATGTACAGTACTTTATCCGTCTGTGGCTAACTCTCCCCCCCCCTCTCTCTCCTTCCTACCTTTACCTACAAACTCCTCCGTCCCTCCTCACGCCACTCATCAACACACCACAACTTAGCACCCATACACAACCCATTACACCCACATCCACCACTGTTCCACCTCTCCACACGCTAACCTCCTCCTCCACCGCCTAGCATTACCCATCCTCTTTAACCCAACTGTTCCATATCCAAAGATCTTGCTGCCTCATGTACTGGTCGTTCAAGAACCTAACTACCAGAGGAACTAACTGCTGAAGGATATGGCAGTGTTGAGGACCTACTTGCCTTAAGAGCCATCATGTACAGCGAGAGAGTGAAGTATCTTGCTGGGGTTTTGACGAGCACATCGCAGAACGCGTGTGTGGCCCGCATACAGTTGGCAGGCCTGTGGAACTTTGGAAACGGGGGCGCCAGTAACACTATTCACTGTGTTGGGAAGTCAGGTTCCATTATACTTGGGCCAAAACCTGGGAAGATACATCATCATTCTCTCGCAGTATAAAGGGAGTAGAGCTGCCAACCCTCCACACACACTGTACGGGCCGACGGTGAGACCATCTGGGGATGTGGTGAGCCAGGTATGTGTCCACGAGTGCCGCCCCCCTTCGTGGAATGTGTGGAACGTGTTAATCTATATAATGAAGAAGAGGTTCAATAGTGCACCATGAGAGGCTGACTGAAACCGTCGCCTCCCAGGTGTACCTGTCTACTACTACCGGCCTTAACTAATACCCTGCTGGCGCTGGGGGCGGGGGACACATGGTGGGGTGTGAGGCGTCGGGTGTCAGCGGCGCCCCACAAGAAGTGGGCGGCTACAGCAGTAACGATCAGGGTGACGAAGGAGAGCTGCTGTGCTTGCGCCCGCCGAGGGGAGCACACGCGACCTCTGCGCCACGCCTCTCCTCTCCCTAACATCCTACTTTAATACTTCTCACACCCTCGTTTAAAACACGCCCCTGGAGGCTGTTTTATCTCTCCGGTAATGCTCGCCATCACACCTCTGTATACACCCCTGGTGATTAGTGAGCCACAGGTGAGTTAATGGTGAGTCCACCTCAGGTATACAGGTGGCAGCGTGCGGCGCCGGCACCAGCCTCACCCTGGGACCACCTCACCTGTCTCGCCCACACACCCCGCCGCCACCACCTGCACAACCACCTGTACCACTCACCACCACAACCACCTGTACCACTCACCACCACGACCACCTGTACCACAACCACCTGTACCACGCACCACCACAACCACCTGTACCACTCACCACCACAACCACCTGTACCACTCACCACCACATGTACCACTCACCACCACAACCACCTGTACCACTCACCACCACGACCACCTGTACCACAACCACCTGTACCACTCACCACCACAACCACATGTACCACTCACCACCGGTACCACTCACCACCACAACCACCTGTACCACTCACCACCACAACCACCTGTACCACTCACCACCACAACCACCTGTACCACTCACCACCACAACCACCTGTACCACTCACCACCACCTGTACCGCTCACCACCAGAGCCTTACACCCCATCACTGCATTATACAGCAAGAGTGGCATAACCAGCACCTATTATACAGGCGAGTGAGGATCCAACACCAGCTGATGTAAGACCACCGTTAGCTACAGCAGAGGACAGGTAGCAGGAACAGCAGATCTCAGGTAGCAGGAACAGCAGATCACAGGCAGCAGCAGGAGGCACACGAGTCAGTGAAACAAAAGCCAGACCTGACAGAAAAACATCTATACACCCCCCCCCCAACCCCCTCCGCACTTTTCCTGTTCCTATTCTGCGAAGGGAGGGGAGGGAGGGGGTAAAACTGTGGCGGGAGAATGGCACTTTTTAGCTGCAGGTAATACAGTTTACACAGCCTACCCTGCCCCGCCCCGCCCCGCCACCCAGCACGGGGCACCTGGGGCAGTATTACTATGGGAAGGGGGGGGGGGGTGTATTACCCATTTCTTTTTGGTTCACATGTTATTTACTATTGTTCTCTACCTCACCTGTGTTCACTATTTTCCTGAACTGTTATCTGGGTTGGTTTCAGCTCAGGCCACACACACACACACACACACACACACACACACACACACACACATACATACACACACACACACAGGTCCTCCAAACAACAATGTTCCTTTAGTCAAGACGGGGGATGAGGCAGCGGAGGAACAGGGAGGGGGGAGGACTCACAGTTATATACAGTACTACACACCTGTTGCTCACGAGGCCCAGGTGTGTGTGTCGACGGCCCACTACTACTACTACTACTACTACTACCACCCTCACCTGCACCACACACACACGGCACCCCTTCCTGCCCTCCTTGCCCTGACCCCACGTCCCGGGTTCTCAAAGGCACGTGTCTCATTGCGCCGCCCCCCCCCCCTCACCTAGGAGTCTCAAGCAGGCACCTAACTGGCTTACTTTAAGTTATGACGCAGACTTGGCGGCCATAATGGCGTCGAAATTGCATTGAGACTCCACCGTAATACTGGAAGCGAACTCGTATCCCTGTTACGGAAATTGGAAGACAAAAAAAAAAACAGGGCGGAAAGTTTGGAAAAGTCGAGGTTTAGGATTTATAAAAAGATTCACAGATGTTAACTTTCCACCTGGTAACCGGATGACACAACTGACATCTAAACGCCATCAAAGGTTCATTAAGACTCTAACAACAGGTAGACGTTCTCTCTATCCATCACCTGTCTCAAAAAAGTACACAAATTAATCTATATTTTTCTCCCCCCCCCCCCCACCAGGTGACTCAGGTAAATATGATCGTCTCATTAACGACATAAACATGTGATTAAGTGTCAATACCATACACTCACCTTATGACTGCCAACCTTGATAAGAGAGTTAGGTTAGGTTAGGTTCACTCACTTACTCTACACTTAAAAGGGTTTTTGGTTAATTATAATGATGACGCAACATAGTGCCCAGATTCATAACAGTTGGTAGTGAAGATGTTAAGAATACATCTGGTCGGCTTTAGCTAAAACAATCAGTAAACAGTTTTCCATATTACACTGAATGACTCTTACCATAACAACCTGTGTACGATGACTTCCCTTCCCTCAGGTAAACCAAATTAGGCTGGAAGAATCCGTGAAAAAGATTCCCTGCCTCAACTTTGTTCCTAAACTAGTATTGAGTGTCTAGTTAGAGGCTGAACTTACAATGCAATTACGACATTTGAAAAAGTTAGTTACGTGTGTTTACGCTCATGCAATTTACATTTTCAGTCAAGTCATAATGTTTACTTTGAGTCTGTACCGTACCGCTGCTACACTACTCCACACCCCTGTAAGCTGACGCCGCCACTCTCTCCACTACACCACACCCCTGTAAGCTGACGCCGCCACCAACTTTAACCAGATATGTGCTTTTGTGAAACGCATTAAGCCCAACTAACCTGCCTCTAAGGGTCTGCGTCTTTACCAAACTTAGGTGAGGTGAACAGGAGAAGGTGAGCTGTGCGTGCAGGTGGTGGTGAGCTGAGCAGGTGGTGATGAGCTGAGCAGGTGGTGGTGAGCTGAGCAGGTGGTGGTGAGCTGAGCAGGTGTGGTGGTGAGCTGAGCAGGTGGTGGTGAACTGTGCAGGTGGTGGTGAGCTGAGCAGGAAAAGGTGTGTTCTAACTCATTTCAAAATAGTCAAAGAGCTTATTTCACTGACCGCCCGCCAGGCTCAAGGTAAGGCAAGGCAAGGTCAGGTCAGGCAAGGTTGTGCGACAGAGCTAACTAACTGGTGATGTATTCCAACTACATCAGCCGGGCAGATAAAAAAACAAGCTTGAAAAGGTTTATTTTTTAATAGGTACCGTCAGGCGGTGACTTTTAAAAGGGGCCTTATAGTCGTAATGGACCCTTGTCAAAATTAATCCCTGTCCTAATCTACCTAAAGCGCTATAGTTGGGCTGGGGAGGGCTGGGCTGGGGTGGGCTGGGATGGGGTGGGCTAGGAAGAGAATGGAAGGGAAAGGAAGGGAAGGGCAAAGTTAGGAGGCAACCAAAAACTGTACCATTCTCTCCGTGATTAACTTTCCCGTGTGACTCCCCCTGACGCGGGCAGTAAACACCCTCGGTATTACGTCTCTGAGGAAGGCAGGTAAGCGTCGCCACACACCTGAGAGCACGAAGCTGGCATCATAAACCTCAAGCTAGTGAAATGTAAACAAAGACTCAGATACTCTAAGGTGGTCTGGTCAGTCACGGTAAGGGTGTGGCACGGTAAGGGTGTGGCACGGTAAGGGTGTGGCATGGTAAGGGTGTGGCATGGTAGTGTGGTTAGGTTAGGTAGTGGTGTCTTGGACGGGCAACAGAGATAAGAGAGGAAAGGAGGAACAGGGGAGAGAGAAAATGGCGGAGACACAGTCGCACAGGGGAGAGAACTGAAGGGTGAGGTAAAGAGGAGGAGGAGAGGAACAAACACTGAGGGAGGGAGGGAGGGAGGGAGGTCACCTACATCAACTCCCTCAAACACAACACTTCCTTCAGTCCATAGTGCCGAGTCACCCAACACTGCTGACCACACCCACCTCCCTGACCACGCCCTACCTATACCACACGCACCTTTATATTCCATCATATTAATTATAAAAAAATAAGTAAAGACAGACGGTGGGGAGCGCTGCACGTGTACGGTATCAGGTAAGATGCTGTGGTCCAGTAGGTAGTCCCTGGTATCTGGTGATGTTCTGGAGTTTAATATGTTAATCAGTTGCCTTTCAAGAGCGTTGCAACTCACAGAAGATTCAGTCACATCAATGATCTCAACGGTGTGCAATATGGAGCGGTAAGGGTCTGGCAAAATAAACTTTAAATTCTAATATCAAAATAATGTTAGTTTTAATCACAAGAAAGTGAAGGTAACTGTTAACGGAATGATCAGGGAGTTAAGTTACCCCCCTTGAGGCAGCCACACCCGCTTCATCTCACCGGTGAAGTGTACCTGGCAGTAGAGACTTAAACATTACCTTGGGTGTACGACAACATATTAGGTGACACTGTACACGTAATGAAGCCTCGCCAGGTAACAACATGCCGGGGATGATGCAGCGAGGAGCCCAATGGCGTTAACGGGCAAGACCTCAACCAGTGAAGTCGGTGAGTCTGTCAGGTAATAGCGTCCATTACAGATGACCAAGACAGGTGAGAACTGTTAGAGGGCACAGGTGGGTGACTTACCTGGCCGCAGCAGACACCACACGAGTGATTTTTTGGTCCCATAGATACATTGTTAACATCTCTTGTACAAACCTGACCTGACCTAACGTAATCCAAGTCCTAACCTCACCTCACCTGACCTGACCTAACCTCACCTCACCTGACCTCACCTCACCTGACCTGACCTAACATCACCTGACCTAACATCACCTGACCTACCTGACCTCACCTGACCTAACATCACCTGACCTCACCTGACCTGACCTCACCTCACCTGACCTAACATCACCTCACCTGACCTAACCTCACCTCACCTCACCTAACCTAACATCACCTGACCTAACATCACTATAAACTTCTGGCTGACAGTTGAGGCTAAGGAGTAATCTGTAAGCCTCGGCATCACCTACGTCAGCAGTTATAGAGACGACTCACTACTCGGATCCTCTGCCTCCTGAAGCCCTGGTGACACACTCATCTGTGGCCACTGGAGCTCTACCCACCAATATGTGAAGAGTGTGAAGAGCCAGGGATGAGGCCGGTGACAGGACGTCTCTTAGTGAGGGACAATGTGGGAGAGAGAGAGGGGGGGGGGTAAGAGGGAAGGGGAGGAGCTCTTCACGTTGAGAGTCTTCACCTCGTCAACACTTTAAACGCCCCGCTGACCCTCACGAGTCCCCTCCTGATGCCACATCTCCCCTGACCACACTCACATTCATTCTCTCCTGCTCCTGCACCCACAGAGTAGAGGGCAGGGCACGGCACGACACGGCACGGCACGGCACGGCACGGCTAAAAGCTGTGAAGACCAGAGGCAGTGTGGAGGAAGAGAGGTGTTGATCAACGTAGGGAGGGAGAAAGAGGAGGACGAAGGCTTAACCCGAGTCCCCGAGGTTAAAGGAGCACGGCGCAGTACTGAGAGAGAGAGAGAGAGAGAGAGAGAGAGAGAGAGAGAGAGACGCTCTGTCATATTGTCGGTGCTGACCCATCTTACCCCCCCCCCCCAGGATAGGGAGATGGAGGAGGCATATGATCCTAGATAAAACACACATCCCTCTCTCTCTCTCACCAGTGTCCTCAGTAAACTTTGAGAGACAAACACGGGAGACATTATTGGCGAGTCACCCACCAGAATCTTCAATGAGTGAACCCAGTGTGTGTGTGTGTGTGTGTGTGTGTGTGTGTGTGTGTGTGTGTGTGTGTGTGTGTGTGAGTGAGTGAGTGTGTGAGTGAGTGAGTGAGTGTGTGTGTGTGTGTGTGTGTGTGTGTGTGTGTGTGTGTGTGTGTGTGTGTGTGTGTGTGTGTGTGTGTGTGTGTGTGTGTGTGAGTGTGTGAGTGAGTGAGTGAGTGAGTGAGTGAGTGAGTGAGTGTGTGTGCGTGCGTGCGTGCGTGTGTGTGTGTGTGTGTGTGAGTGAGTGAGTGAGTGAGTGTGTGTGTGTGTGTGTGTGTGTTACGGCACCCACACTCACGATATACTCACCAACACCCACCCCTGTTCCTCACTCTCACCTCCATTCTTAGTTTATGAAGTATTTGCATATCATCGCATAAACACACACACACACACACACACACACACACACATGCAAGATTATTCTCTCCTCCTCCTACTCCACATATCAAGAAGCGCTCAACACACTGACCCTTTCGACTCTCACTGACCATCACCACGACCTCATCTGCAAATTTGGTAAGAAGCTTCTACACCATCCCCGACACCGGCTCCTACTACCACCCGAGGTCCCTTGTCCGAGAATTGCTGTTCGACACCACAACCGCATCCAGCCCATACGTGCACGAACTGATCGCTATAAGAACAGCCCAGTCCCAACCATTGTAAAAATTATCAATAACTTGTAATACTGTAACACTGTCACTATGTTGAATTGAACTGTAGTTTGAGCTTTTCCCCATCTAAGTTATTATATGTCTTATTTGTGTCACTTATGTTACTTGTATATTATTTGTAATTCGTAACCCACTCCCCAAATATGTAACTGTATATTTTCAGCCTTCTGGCTGCCAAGCTCTTTCAATAAACCGTTAATTATTATTATTATTATTAATTACCTCACCTCCACGGAAAGTGTCTAAATATCTCCATCAGTTGTTGTGCTCCCACGAGTATCTTTCAGTTTTATCTTTTGTTCTTTATATCTTCTTAGTTAGACGAGAGAGAGACAGACAGACAGACAGACAAACAGACAGAAAGACAAGCAGACAGAAAGACAGATCGTTCCAACTTTCACCTCCTGACGTGACCTCTCATAATCCACACCTGACACGGGACACGGACACCTGCTCCTGAAAGTCAGTCTTGGAGCGAGAGTGGTGACGCCAGCCTTGTTACTGCCACTCTGCCCGGGAACTGCTCAGTCATGACACGCCGCCTCCCCTCCCCCCACACGCCCCGACCAGCGACACAAGGTACTCACCGACCCACCTCCTATATTAATGGTTTTTATGAAGATGAAGGAGGGAGAGCCGGGCCACAAGGAGGGAGAGCCGGGCCACAAGGAGGGAGAGCCGGGCCACAAGGAGGGAGAGCTGGGCCACAGGGAGGGAGAGCCGGGCCACAAGGAGGGAGAGCTGGGCCACAAGGAGGGAGAGCTGGGCCACAGGGAGGGAGAGCCGGGCCACAAGGAGGGAGAGCTGGGCCACAAGGAGGGTAGGTGTGTGGGGTTAAAGAGAGGGGGAAAGGGGAGTAGGGGGGGAAGAAGAGAGGGAGAGGGTAAGAGGTGTATAAGTTGATACGAGAATATAAACACATAACAGGATGTGTGTGTGTGTGTGTGTTGGCATTAACAAATGGTCGGCACGGGCTGATTCTCGCGATTGATGAGTCTCTCTCTCTCACACGCACAATAATAACAATGGTTGCCTCTTGTGTTGGGGGCTAACCTAACCTAGGTAACATAAGCGTGAATTTGTTTAAAGTGTAGAAACCATCGCCAACACTACAGCCACACCTTAAAAATTACCAAAATGGATGACCCAGTGTTAAGGAAGAAAACCCCAGGGTGACCGGACAACTCGCCAACTGCACTGGATAACCACTTTCAGCGATATCTGGCCCCAACACCTGGCGCCTCGAGGGTAAGAAGGGCTGAGTGTTGACAATCAAGGAGACACAACACTTACCCGGTATTAATGCATCACACGGCCCACAAGTATAGACGGAGGATATTGCCAAGTGTCGAGGTACTTAGGCAACAACTGTGACGTCAGTATGTAGAGTTTGATGACACTATCCACAGTGTGATGAACGGTATCGGGTAATTGAGGAAACAGACAGACACACGGAGACTTAATCCTTTAGTCCCCCCCCCCCCCCCCTACAGTTACACTAGACGGGGATTAAACAAAATTCCTGCACGGTTGTAGATAACGCCCACGTCACCCCCCCCCCCCCCACGGAGACTCACCACCCACGCCCCCCGGAGACTCACTGCCCACACAGAAGGATCTCGTGAGTCATAAACAATAATATTCATAAAGTCAGTGACCAGTGACTCTAGCCTGGACCCGTCAAGAGGAGGTCATTCATCACTAACATAAACTCTCTACCTTGTGGGTCGTAATGATTTGTTTTCTCTAACTTTATAAATAAATAAAACAAGTACACAGTCTTTGTGCAAATTACGAAAATAATGACAGGACAATAGTGTTGGCTGGTGTTGAAGAAGTCCCGTGTACTGCCACCACCAACACAAACTACAACGCAATACCACTCCCCCGCCCCCAGTAAGGTCACCCCTCCCCCCAGTAAGGTCACCACCAACACCCCCCAGTAAGGTCACCACCAACACCCCCCAGTAAGGTCACCCCTCCCCCCAGTAAGGTCACCCACTGTAGTCAACTCAGTGCTACAGTGTCACTTCTCACCAATATATTTACACTAATCCTGATGGAATGGTTCCCCCTAACACCCCTCGCTGTGCCTGGTACTTGTTCACCATTAACGTCGTCTTTATCCCCAGCTTGGTGCTCTTACCAACAAAGCCCCGTGTGTGTAGTGAGGGGGGGGGGGGGGGGGACTCGTGGCCGTAGGAGGCTGTGTGGTGACTGTACAACAACACTCGGGTTCACTATCAACATCACTTCGCGTTTTTTAGCAGCTGCCACCCAACCCAGACAGACAGACACAAACAGGCAGACAGACAGACAGACCAGTCAGACTATCGGGGAAACCTGGTCATGCATGAAGGCGATATCAAGTTAATTTATATGTAATTAATTCCGAAAAAGTTGTCTATTTACCTGTGCTGTCACCAAGAGAAGGGGGGGGGAGAGAGGGGAGAGGGGTTAGTGAGGGGGGAGAGGGAAAACTTGGGGAAAGGGGAGGAAGACTACCACCAAACTGACCCATGACAAAAATTAAACACACACACACACACACACACACACACACAGAATGAGGCAGACGGGAAACATTGAAACCACATTTGTCGAATGCTGGTTAGGGGCGTCCAACCTCATAATTACAGCGGAGCTCTCCCTCTGGCACTCATGACCCGCTCTCCCTCCCTCCCTCTGGCACTCATGACCCGCTCTCCCTCCCTCTCCCTGGCACTGATCACCCTCCTTCCCTCCCTCTGGCACTCATGACCCGCTCTCCCTCCCTCCCCCTGGCACTGATCACCCTCCTTCCCTCCCTCTGGCACTCATGACCCGCTCTCCCTCCCTCTCCCTGGCACTCATGACCCGCTCTCCCTCCCTCTCCCTGGCACTGATCACCCTCCTTCCCACCCCCTGGCACTCATGACCCTCCCCCTCCCTCTCCCTGGCACTGATCACCCTCCTTCCCTCCCTCTGGCACTCATGACCCGCTCTCTCTCTCCCTCTCCCTGGCACTGATCACCCTCCTTCCCTCCCTCTGGCACTCATGACCCTCCCCCTCCACCCCTGATGAACGTTCACTACCCCACGGGCCGCATCTTTCATCTCGCCCCGTCCTAATGGCGTCTCACACACAGCCAGCCTCATGAAGTGTTTGTTGTGATTTACCTCCACACACACACACACACACACCAAAACAAGACAGGAGAGTGAGGGATACATCTCATCCAGACGATAACTGAAACAATCTGAAAACCCATTAATGAACACGACCTGTGGTGGGCGAGGAACTCATCACAGTTCCCCGCCGCCTAAAATAATAAGGGCAGGAACCAAGAAACATTATCTATCTCTCTCAGCTGCAGTGGAAGGTGAGATATACTGAAGGTGAGAAATACTGAAGGTGAGATATACTGAAGGTGAGATATACTGAAGGTGAGATATACTGAAGGTGAGAAATACTGAAGGTGAGATATACTGAAGGTGAGATACTGAGTGAGATATACTGAAGGTGAGAAATACTGAAGGTGAGATATACTGAAGGTGAGATATACTGAAGGTGAGATATACTGAAGGTGAGAAATACTGAAGGTGAGATATACTGAAGGTGAGAAATACTGAAGGTGAGATATACTGAAGGTGAGATATACTGAAGGTGAGAAATACTGAAGGTGAGAAATACTGAAGGTGAGATATACTGAAGGTGAGAAATACTGAAGGTGAGAAATACTGAAGGTGAGATATACTGAAGGTGAGATATACTGAAGGTGAGAAATACTGAAGGTGAGAAATACTGAAGGTGAGATATACTGAAGGTGAGAAACACTGGAGGTGAGAAATACTGAAGGTGAGATATACTGGAGGTGAGAAATACTGAAGGCGAGATATACTGAAAGTGAGATATACTGAAGGTGAGAAATACTGAAGGTGAGATATACTGAAGGTGAGAAATACTGAAGGTGAGATATACTGGAGGTGAGAAATACTGAAGGTGAGAAATACTGAAGGTTGAGAAATACTGAAGGTGAGATATACTGGAGGTGAGAAATACTGAAGGTGAGATATACTGAAGGTGAGAAATACTGAAGGTGAGAAATACTGAAGGTGAGATATACTGAAGGTGAGAAATACTGAAGGTGAGATATACTGAAGGTGAGAAATACTGAAGGTGAGAAATACTGAAGGTGAGAAATACTGAAGGTGAGATATACTGAAGGTGAGAAATACTGAAGGTGAGAAATACTGAAGGTGAGAAATACTGAAGGCGAGATATACTGAAGGTGAGATATACTGGAGGTGAGAAATACTGAAGGTGAGATATACTGAAGGTGAGAAATACTGAAGGTGAGAAATACCGAAGGCGAGATATACTGAAGGTGAGATATACTGAAGGTGAGATATACTGGAGGTGAGAAATACTGAAGGTTGAGAAATACACAACATTACCACCGGGTCTAGAACAGTGAGAGGAATAAGCATTACCTGGAAAACATCGGGTGTAATTAGGTCAGGTCTGCATGGGCTCCCCCCCCCCCCCCCTCAGTGTTCTCTCACCCACTGTGGGGAGATAACCAAGTGGGGAGTCAGTGTAGGTGCTCATTAATTCCTGATACTTGACATCAAATTAACCTAACCAAGCTTAATCTAACCCTAACGTAACCTAACCTCGCCTAAACCAAACCTAACCTAACCCGGATATCGGTTTGACCTGTAGGAGTAAGACAGCAGCGAGAGTGAGTGAACACCTCGGTCCAACTCCTGCGGGTGGACACACACACACAGTATCCATATGTGTGGAGAAGGTCTGGTGTGTAAATATAGTAAGCGTAAAGGGTAACAGGGCTGCAACCGCTATGTATGTATGTACGTATGTATATATGTATAAAAATAAATGAGAGAGAGAGAGAGAGAGAGAGAGAGAGAGAGAGAGAGAGAGAGAGAGAGAGAGAGAGAGACGTGACTGACATGATCCCACCAAAATATTTTCCTCAGGAGTGGGGGACCATTTCACGGAGCGTCCACCTGAATTTTTGAAACAGTGATCCAGAGTGATGGGCGGCGGCTCTCACCTTACAGCGGGGCGGTGTTCCTCCCTGGACGACGCCCATGGCCAGCATACTAAGCGCCCCCCTCCCACTCCGGCCCCCTGAACAACGTATCCCCCCTCACTAGTACGTTTACAGAGGCTCGTCATTATAAACGTTCCATAAATCATTGTACATATAACTGTGTATTGGTGTGTCATATATGGCCACCTATTGCTTTAACTCTACAGGAAAGCTATATAGATAGGTATTCCCCTTCCTGCACCCACACCATGTTCCTATTAATAACACGTTGCCTCAGCCACACCATATCCCCCACGGCCACACCATATATAAACGCCCAATAATAAAACACGGTGAAGGAGAGGAGACTTAAGTGAAAATTATCTCAGCGGGCACCAAGTTTGAAGGTCATAGGTCACGCCAAAAGGTCATAGGTTACGCTAGGAGGTCATAGGTCCCACCAAAGGTCACGGATGGGGTAATACGCGAGTGCTTCTATACGTTCATTAGAACACGTAGCAAACTGTCCTGGCGTGATGGTCCAGACACGAGAACGGCGGAGGAGGGATAGGTTAGGTTAGACAGAGGCAGGCAGGGAAGGGGGAGGGAGGGAGGGGGAGGAGAGGGGGAAATACGGCTAGAGGAATGGGTGAAATTGTTTCAAGATTGAAGCAAAGCGGTTGTCGAAACAGGTGTGTGTGTGATGGAGCACCACCACAACTATCAACACCATCAGTACCACATTTTACCACAGCATAAACCACCACCACCAATGCGGTACCTCCGACACAGCTCCCCCCCCCCCCCCCCCCGGCTTGTAGCGTCCACCTGATACAGAATATTCTACAGTGTGGCGGCACAGCAAGAGGGTGCACAGATCACCTTTAAAGCGCCTGCCTCCGCCTCTACCACATCTAGTTTGGCACCCCACGCGGATCCACATTCATACACGTACCTCCAACACTGAAATGAAGTCCAATCTGGCCAAGCACCGCCAAGCACTGTCACTCACTGCCTTATCACCTCACACCTACCAACCACCTCCACCTAACGTCGTCAACACACCTGCTACTACTACTACTACTCCCACCACCACCAACAGTACCACCATCACCACTACAGAACCAGACACACAATACCTTTACCTTGTTCCTTTCAGGTCAAGATTCTCAGCCCACACACACCTGTCTTGTTCGCAACATCACACGGTACCCTAGTATAATAATAATGACAACTTGCGTCAAAACAGAGCGTAACGCAAGATATCCCCCCCCCCCCCCGCCTCACGGAAGACTATCCTCCACCGCGTCACCCCACGAGGCCAGCTGACAAGTTACCTGGACACACATTAAAAAATAAAATCAATATTCTTTTCAGGTGAGTTAGTATCAAGACGGGTACAGCTCTTAATCCCCTCAGCTATAACAACAACACCATATTATACAAGTGTCAGTAACCAGCCCACATAATCAACACACCACACCTTCTAACGAGCGGCACACAGTAGCCAACAGTTGTATCTATCGTAATTAACGCACTTTAGACTCCACCTCCATAACAGTTAACGACAATAATAGTAAACTGTGGCACCAAAACACCTGATATATAATGATAATGTTTCAGTATTCTATTATTTTTTACATTAGTATATAAAATATTATAATGAAGACCCTTGTTATGTATAATATTGAAAGTCATGTGTATAATATTAAAACAAAATAAATAAATAAAAAATAATAAAAATAAAAATAAAAAATAATAATAATAATAACAAAATACAATAAAACAACTCAGGACAGGTTAATGATGTGTATATTAATAAAGTAAAGATTATACCAAACAGATGTTGAATAAAGTTAAGACATAAGAGATAAGTGGTGATGTGTGTGTGTGTGTGTGTGTGTACCGTTGTCATACCGAATGAATTACATAAGTAAAATACTCTCTGTGTCCACCATTAAAACACCGAAACACACCATAAAACACTTGTATTTCCCATTAAAACACCGAAACACACCATAAAACACTTGTATTCCCCATTAAAACACCGAAACACACCATAAAACACTTGTATTCCCCATTAAAACACCGAAACACACCATAAAACACTTGTATTCCCCATTAAAACACCGAAACACACCATAAAACACTTGTATTCCCCATTAAAACACCGAAACACACCATAAAACACTCCAGACATTAAAAGTTGGTGTTTTTATCTGAATAATTAAAAAAACACCTGAACTGATAATAATGAAAAACAAACACACTAAAACAGTCAATTAACTCAGGACAAATTGTTATTTTACCTGAATAATTAAGATTGAGGTATTTAATAGTGAAGGTAAATAGCGTAGTGTGGGAGTTAATTCAGACGAGTGTTTACATTATGAAGCAAGACCGAGGCACAAGACAAGACGAATTGTTGTAGTTGTGGTGGCAGTGGTGGTAGATGTTGTAGTGGTAGTGGTGGCAGTGGTGGTAGTTGTTGCAGTAGTATTAGTAGTAGTAAATAAAAGGATGAAAAAGCAAGCGAACAGAAAAATAAATAAAAATAAAAAGAAGATTAGAGGAGACAGAAGAATAGAACAACAACAACAAAAGGAGAACAACAACGAAGAACAGAGAGAGAGAGAGAGAGAGAGAGAGAGAGAGAGAGAGAGAGAGAGAGAGATTACTTCCTAATCATTTAACACCCAATGTCATTAAGTCAAGGTTGGTTGTGATCGTTTCCATACCCAGACGAGTCGTTACTGTGGTGTGTCCTGCGTTGAGTTCACC
Source organism: Homarus gammarus (assembly GCA_958450375.1). NCBI lineage: Eukaryota > Metazoa > Arthropoda > Malacostraca > Decapoda > Nephropidae > Homarus > Homarus gammarus. The sequence continues at coordinate 857,968 of CAUDMG010000190.1, read as the reverse complement.
CCCCCACCACACAACTCTATCGTCTTCACCCCCCGCACCACACACACTCTATCGTGTTCACCCTCCCCACCACACACACTCTATCGTGTTCACCCCCCCACCACACACACTCTATCATGTTCACCCCCCACCACACACACTCTATCGTGTTCACCCCCCCGCCACACACACTCTATCGTGTTCACCCCCCCACCACACACTCTATCGTGTTCACCCCCCCACCACACACACACTCTATCGTGTTCACCCCCCCCACCACACACACTCTATCGTTTTCACCCCCCACCACACACACTCTATCGTGTTCACCCCCCCCACCACACACTCTATCGTGTTCACCCTCCGCCACACACACACTCTATCGTGTTCACCCCCCCACCACACACTCTATCGTGTTCACCCCCCCACCACACACTCTATCGTGTTCACCCCCCCACCACCACACACACTCTATCGTGTTCACCCCCCACCACACACACACTCTATCGTGTTCACCCCCCGCCACACACATACTCTATCGTGTTCACCCCCCACCACACACTCTATCGTGTTCACCCCCCACCACACACACACTCTATCGTGTTCACCCCTCCACACACACTATCGTGTTCACCCCCCGCCACACACTCTATCGTGTTCACCCCCCCACCACACACTCTATCGTGTTCACCCCCCGCCACACACACACTCTATCGTGTTCACCCCCCCACACACTCTATCGTGTTCACCCACCACACACTCTATCGTATTCACCCCCCCACCCCACCAAACACTCTATCGTGTTCACCCCCCCCCACACTCTCTATCGTGTTCACCCCCCCACACACTCTATCGTGTTCAACCCCCACACACTCTATCGTGTTCACCCCCCACACACTCTATCGTGTTCACCCACCACACACACTATCGTGTTCACCCCCCACCACACACTCTATCGTGTTCACCCCCCACCACACACACACACTCTATCGTGTTCACCCCCCCACACACTCTATCGTGTTCACCCCCCCACACACTCTATCGTGTTCACCCACCACACACTCTATCGTGTTCACCCCTCACCACACACTCTATCGTGTTCACCCCCCGCCACACACTCTATCGTGTTCACCCCTCACCACACACTCTATCGTGTTCACCCCCCCACCACAACACACTCTATCGTGTTCATCAGTTGGACCAGAGGTCACCTGCGTCAGAACACCATCACACTCTCTTGTTTACTTTAAGCAGGGATCAAGTCACAACTCAGCCCAAGTGTCATGCCAACAAAACTGTGGCAAGAGTTTATTTACACGATGTTGGCCAAGGAAGCGGACGGACGGACGGATGAATGAATGGACGGTTGGACGGACGGACGGACGGATGGACGGACGGATGAATGAATGGACGGTTGGACGGACGGACGGATGGATGGATGGATGGACGAACCAAGGCACGCCTTAAAAAAAATCTCATCACTCTCACCTGCCTCAAATTAACTCGTGAATAACACACCTTTTAATATGATGGGTGAAGGCAGGGTGGGGGGGAACACACACGAGAATTATCATGCCTGCAACCAATGTCCTCGATTTATGAGTGGGTGTAAATATGCCAACCAAATACGAGTTAGGTGGGCTTACCTTGTGTTGTGTCTGGAATGCCAATTTCCCTTACTGAAAATTCATACGCTCATATTTTTACCCCGAGGGAGAAAAACATGAACCAGAAATTTAATATCTTTAAGGCATGACAAAAAAAAATCTGGGGCCAAACTTACTGCTTCGTGGTGCTAATAAACAGGTAAGGAGACACGAGCATAATATTTCCCTTAGCCGGGTTATAGTGAGCGGCCGTGTCATCACCTCACAGCTGGGGAAACATAGTGTGAGTTTTATTATTCACGAGCAACAACAACAGCCCAAAACTCTCCCGATGGTTGAGTGATAATCTCACTTTACGGGCTGGCAATAGTTGTGAGGCTCGCTTAGTATAAAAAAAAAAAAAAAAAAAAAAAAGTCTGTTTATCGAAAATGATCGTTTATGTACCATTAACATATTACCATTGACGACATCAAGCCAGTGGCACCTTCTGTCACTGGTAAGATGACACGAGAGAGAGGAAGACACTGACGACTCTCTCTCTCACTCGTGCTACAGGCGACGAGGGAGAGTTGATAGTAATCTCGTGTTGTGCTTTTAACTCCGGAAGGGTGAGACACGACACACACGATCAAACCAGTGACCCTTGACATCTACCTGTTAGTAATGAGGTCACTAAAATATTCCTGTGACCTACGATAGTGACTCACTGAACACCACAACTCCTTTACCAGTTATCTCCTGCCTTTGATACAAGATTCACCTTATCAATATTCATGATGGAGAAGTATTAAACTCTAGACCAGATGAACATAACAAGGCCGTATCTGTAGACACATAAGATGGCCTGCTGTATAAGACCTTTTATGCAGACAAAGTAAATTAGTGCCAAAACCTTTACCACAGTATATATCACAACTCAGAGACTCAGCACGAAGTGTGTGTGTGTGTGTGTGTGTGTTGAGGGCAGCACAGGACGATGAATCACCATCGCCACCACAAGGCTGAAAGGGTTTAATGATGGCGTTATGATGATGGAGGAGGAAGGTGAGGTGTGTAGACAGGTGTAAAATAAATGACGAATAGTAACACACACACACACACACACACACACACACACACACACACACACACACACACACACGCGCGCGGCGAATATACAAGATAAGAATTTATTTGGGATTTTTAAACGAGTTGATTAGTGTTTATAACGAAGATACCTGTACGTCTAATTATCACACGTACTCACAGAAGAAGTACTCACACTCACTACCAGAAGATGTACTCAACTCACACAGCTCGCTAGATCTGGGAGCAGGAAGAAAAAAAAAAACACATTGAAGAACATCTCTTGTCACTCCACTCTGGCAAAATGTACGAGAGA
>CAUDMG010000190.1:822500-850000 GCA_958450375.1 Homarus gammarus | reverse complement strand
GTCTCACTACATAAACGCTGCCCAAGTGTTTCCTCACACCCACCTACCTCCTAAGTCTCTCACCACACACACACACACACGGCCATACCTCACCCAGCCTCATTATGGCCGGTGTTTAATCCCACTGATGGTAATACTACAAGACGCGGCCACTTTACATGCTCACCATTAGTGTTCTACCACCCACCACCACCTCCTCCTTCCTGCTGCTCTCATCCCTCCCACCGCCCACCTCCTCCTCCACGCCCTCGCCCTCCCACCGCCCACCTCCTCCTCCACGCCCTCGCTCTCTCACTTCCAGCATTGCTTAATAAAAATTCATTAGACACAAACTTTTCTGACTAATGACCAGTTTTAATTCTCCTTAACGAAAAATAGTTTCCTCGACTTTTCTCTTCTGAGTCGTTTTTGATGTTGAGGGAAACTTATGACGAAAAGTACGCGAGGTGGACGATGGGTGTTCGTCCTTCGGCACCACCATACCACCCATAGTACCACACCAAACCTAAGCTCTTAACATAAGCTACATAACCCTACTCTAACTCAACCTAATCCGTACAAATCTTTAACCTGTCTTAACCTAACCCTACCTTAACTTACGCTCCTTAACCTAACGCTACCTGACTAGTCTCCCGGTCTTGTACCCCGATAGAGGTCCGTCTTGTAAGGATCAGTCCACAGGAGAAAAAAGGATGACCTCTTTCTGGGTCGAGTAGAAGTGATTGAGAGAGAAGATCGTCAATTATTCAACCGTGACTGATGCCCTGAAAGTGTTCATTGTAGTATAATGTCTGTTGGCCTGTCTCTGTCTCTGAACCATCCCCCCTCACCCACCCTCCCCTACAGGCCTAACCCAACATGCTAAGGCTCAGGAACCATCCCCTCTCACCCACCCTCCTCCTACAGGCCTAACCCAACATGCTAAGGCTCAGGAACCATCCCCCCTCACCCCCCCTCCTCCTACAGGCCTAACCCAACATGCTAAGGCTCAGGAACCATCCCCCCCTCACCCACCCTCCTCCTACAGGCCTAACCCAACATGCTAAGGCTCAGGAACCATCCCCCCCTCACCCACCCTCCTCCTACAGGCCTAACCCAACATGCTAAGGCTCAGGAACCATCCCCTCTCACCCACCCTCCTCCTACAGGCCTAACCCAACATGCTAAGGCTCAGGAACCATCCCCCCTCACCCCCCTCCTCCTACAGGCCTAACCCAACATGCTAAGGCTCAGGAACCATCCCCCCCTCACCCACCCTCCTCCTACAGGCCTAACCCAACATGCTAAGGCTCAGGAACCATCCCCCCCTCACCCACCCTCCTCCTACAGGCCTAACCCAACATGCTAAGGCTCAGGAACCATCCCCCCTCACCCACCCTCCTCCTACAGGCCTAACCCAACATGCTAAGGCTCAGGAACCATCCCCCCCTCCTCCTACAGGCCTAACCCAACATGCTAAGGCTCAGGAACCATCCCCCCCCACACCCACCCTCCTCCTACAGGCCTAACCCAACATGCTAAGGCTCAGGAACCATCCCCCCTCACCCACCCTCCTCCTACAGGCCTAACCCAACATGCTAAGGCTCAGGAACCATCCCCCCTCACCCCCCAGGTCACAACCCAATAGATGCTAAGGGTCAACAGATAAGGTTCACACTTGATCTTAAACACGTTATGACTTATAGGAGACGAGACGTGTACCACTGATAGAGCGGCCTGTCAGGGGGGCGATATAAGCCAGTTTATAAAAGTTTAGCGAGGCTCATCCTGTTAAATGTTGAGGTGGCGTGCGTGTTGCAGTTGATTTTATTATTGAATGCAACACAGCTGTTTATTCAACCACAGTGTTCGTAGGTTCTGCGGTATGTTGCTGCTGTGTTTATTATTGAGTGTAACAACAGTATTAATTCATGGTTGTGTGTGTGGAGGGGGGGGGATAATGGTGTTTCAGGACAGATGGACCTGGCCTGTGTAGCTGACTCACACTTAGATTAACCTTAAGTTAGGTTAGGTAGAGCGGTGCTGGGGTGGAGAATCTGCAGGTGGACACTGGGGGGGGGGGGGGATGAATCATCAGGCGATCCATTAATTAACACTTTAATAAGTTTGTTTAACACTCGAATAATAATTAACAGTATATTTGTTTTAATTGAACAAAAATAATTCATAATATGTTTGTTTTATCTTAACAACAATGATTACCAAGAGATTAACCACTGTGATGCGTTAGGCTGGTAAACAGTGTGAGGTGAGTGTGGAGGACAAGACCCAACACGACTTTGTTAACATAAAGTATTAAATGTAACACGGCCCTGGGTACACACCTTGGGGTCTTGTTCACTCTCCCACCTGTACTGTGGTGTTGGGGTTAAAACAGCAGCGGCGGCCTGCACTACAGCGGTCAGTGTCCAGGGAGTGACTCACGCAGGTATACAACACATTACTCCTCAGTGAAGTTGTGTACCTAACACTTTGTCTTGTGTCTACCACTCGACCAGTGTTAACCACTCCTCGGCCCCAACACCCCCAGTCCGTTTAATTTACCAATCACTTCTCCCGCATTGTTAACAGCACCTCATTAACTCGTCAAACAAGACAGTTAAAACCACACGTGAGGAACAAATATTAAGTCGCTCTTGTAGTAGTAAATTCAATCCACTCAAGCCCCTGGCATGTTCTGCTGCAGGCTGGCGGCGACGGCGGGGAAGAGAATACCAAAGGTCGACCACCAGCCAGCAGACGGGGAGGGGAGGGGAGACCAGGCCACAAGCTTCCCCCTCAAACCAGTCAAGGGCAAAGAACGACTGTGACTGGTTGAGTGGTTCTGTTAAATGATGTAAGAGGCGAGTTAACGACTCACTAATGTATAATGGTCACCCACCCTCCCTAGGCCCCGTTTCCCCTTAAGATACAAAAGAAACCTAGGCGGCCCGAGGCTACCAACAGCCATACAGTGTTTACCTCAATTATCCTCTTTTAATACGACTGTGAGTGAGGGACACACACACACACACACACACACACACACACACACACACACACACACACACACACACACACACACACACACTTTTTCATTATTAAACGTGTACGGTAAATCCTTCACCACATACACCTGGTATTCATTATAAAAATATCTGACACTGAAAATTAAAATCAAGAGAATTGTCAAATAAAAAAGAGAGAGAGAGAGAGAGAGAGAGAGAGAGAGAGAGAGAGAGAGAGAGAGAGAGAGAGAGAGAGAGAGAGAGAGAGAGAGAGAGTATGTATAAAAGATTGAATAACATCCTCCCTATAACTTTTTTACAACACGGATATGTAAAAAAGTGAACCACCACCACCACCACCAGCCACCACCACCACCAGCCACCGCCACCGCCACCACCACTACTACCAGCCACCACCACCACCAGCCACCACACCACCACCACCAGGACCACCACCACCACTACTACCAGCCACCATCACCAGGACCACCAGCACTACTACCAGCCACCAACACCACCAGTCACCACCACTACTACCAGCCACCACCACCAGCCACCACACCACCACCACCACCACCAGCCAGCCGCCGCCAAGTGTCACACCACAGTTTCCGTGGGCACCAAAATACCTCAGTACCGCCGCCCACCACACCAAAACACACGCCGCCTCACCATAACACTGGAACTACACAAATATTACGGTCCTTACGCTATCTGGGGCAACTGATACACACACACACACACACACACACACACAGTTGACAGGTTACGGGTCAATACTGATAAGGACAGCGAGAGACTGATAACCAAGTGTTGTGTGGTCTGCTATCTGCCTCAGAACCTCACTCATTACTACACCTCCCCCCCCTGGACACAACAACATTTACCTGACAAAGCATCAAGCTAAACACGTCCGCTTTGTTATCAAGATGTTACAATCACCTGCTCGCCCCCTCCCCCCCCACCAGTTACAACCCCTCCCCCATCAACACACACACACACACACACCGAGTACGTAGAGAAAATCTTTTGGTAACTTCAGACAAAGGTTCATACAGGAGAACAAAAAGAATTCTTTAAAACTGAAGATAAAAGCTGAGGTCTTATTGATACTCCACTCCGGGACCCCTTACCACTGTCTTCACCTGGACCCACGACCTCCTGTGTCTTCACCTAGTCAACAACCCCCTGTGTCTTCACCTGGACCACGACCTAAACTCCTTCTCCACAATAAATGAACGTACAGACATACGCACATAATTCTGTACATACAACAAGGGGACACACACACACGATGGAGGAACAATACTGTCAACATATACACTACAGCTGGCCATCAAGTGACCTCCCCTGCTGCACAGTCAACTCAAATGGACCAGAGATCTTACTGCTCTCCTCAACACACACACACGATTAAGGTGCCTCAGCCTGTGACCTCACTATAAACGGTCAACCACAAACCCTGGTCTTTAATACAACACAAAAGATAAATAATGTCCTGACAATACAACCACACAAACGATTCCTACCACACCTGCATCACCTTACCTGGCTGACACCTGTTTATCCGTTTGAGGGTAGATTTTTATTTTACTCAATACATGTGATACAACGTATGATTACCACCTCACCAACACACCTATGATAAATATCGTTATATATTCCAATTACCTTAATGACGCATCGTTGGCTCCGGGATGGTTGACACGGCACACACAGTTCAGGTATTGTGTGGACCACCCAAACATATTTAACTTATCAGGAAGCATTTGGTAGGTTGGGGGTGGGGGAGGGAGGGAATTCTCATCACGCCTGCTTTGTTGACACTGTTCCTCCTCCCATCTGCATAACTACCCAACACCAGCTAACTACTTCCTGTATCGTGCTGCTCTGGCCCAGTAGTTAGTGGTGGACCAGACGTAGGACAACACCGGGGGGGGGGGGGGGGACCGTGACGTGTTTAATACTTGGTTCCAGCCTTACAGAACACACACACACAGGACCCCCCCCCCCCCCCCCACCGGTAGCAAGTGTTGTGACAATGTTCGGCCAATTAGGAGCCGCTGCTGGGCGCTGTATTGCATAATGGCGACGCTGATACGGTTATTACAGCTGGGAGATAACGCTGGGAGATAGTGCTGGGAGATAGTGCTGGGAGATAGTGCTGGGAGATAACGCCCACGACGGTATATATACAGTGTTAGTGATGAGAGGATGGCATAAGTTGATATGTCTCTGTCTCTTAAGTCTGTCTGTCTGTCTGTCTGTGTCTTTGTGATATGATCGGAACGCATAATGATTCTGTACGTTAATTTCTCCTCCCTTATAAACCCAGTCAGTGCCAGGGGGGGGGGGGGGGGGGGCTTATGGAGCATCAAAGTAAAGTCTCTGTTTAATTGAGGTGCCATTATTTTTTATCCATTCATCTATAGTGTAGTGTAGTGTTGTGTGTGTGTGTGTGTGTGTGTGATAGGTTAGGTTATATTTCGTCAGCCTCGTTGTGTCTTACTCGGCACAAACTGACACACACTCCCATGACGCAAGTGACACAATCTCCCATGACGCAACCGACACAATCACCCACCCATGACGCGCCTCTGTCCGTGTGAATGTTTCTGACCTCTTCTAACTATCCTGACTCGGTAGTTACAACGACTTCAAACTTTAATGACTATAATTAGACTTAAGGGTTTCTATCTGAGAGGCTGAGTTAATAATCAAGATAATTCACAGGTCAGAGGTCAAGGTCATGTTAAGAACAGGAGGGAATTATAGATCAGAGGTCAGGGTCATGTTAAGTACAGGAGGTAATTATAGGTCAGAGGTCATGTTAAGTACAGGAGGGAATTATAGGTCAGAGGTCAGGGTCATGTTAAGTACAGGAGGGAATTATAGGTCAGAGGTCAAGGTCATGTTAAGTACAGGAGGGAATTATAGTTCAGAGGTCAAGGTCATGTTAAATACAGGAGGTAATTATGGGTCAGAAGTCAAGTTAATGCTGAAATGAAAAGAAAAACAAATATATTATGGGCCAATAGTTCCTGTATCACCCTACAAGACCCACATCACTGTCACCACCACCACCAGCTACTACTGCTAACGCTATCCCCCGCGGCGACCATCACCTCCGTCTCATCAACCTGGTGACGGCTCTCCCTTGTAAAACACATTTCACTGTGAATTAATTAAAGGAGGAGAGAGGAGCGTCTAGCAGTCACCCTGGCGGACCCATCTCATGCTGTCAACACACACTCTTACACCGCCGCTCTTACCTGCACAATCAACCTACACACTTACCTAGGGACTATTCATGTATGTATGTATGTATGTATGTACTGTACGACTTCCAAACATCACCGTAATTCGCTTTCATTTCTCTCTCATATTATCTGACAGAGAACACAGCACCACTCACCGTGACCTCTGACACATCAACAATATACCACACACTCTAAATCCGTCTACTGTGAAGCTGACTTATTGATGACACTTGCCTCACCTGCAGCACACCTTAGCACCATGTTTCCCATCGTGTTCCTCCCTCTCTCTCACCTCCACGGGGCTTTTGTGATGTAAAACTGTGGCCCTTGATGATCCACCCACACTTGACCTGGCTCCTGTCTCCCTTATATGGGCCTACGTACTGTGTCAACCTGTTACCGTGTCAACCAGGTACCGTGTCAACCAGGTACCGTGTCAACCAGATACCGTGTCAACCAGGTACCGTGTCAACCAGGTACCGTGTCAACCAGATACCGTGTCAACCTGTTACCGTGTCAACCAGGTACCGTGTCAACCAGGTACCGTGTCAACCAGGTACCGTGTCAACCAGATACCGTGTCAACCAGGTACCATGTCAACCAGGTACCGTGTCAACCAGTACGGTCAACCAGGTACCATGTCAACCAGGTACCGTGTCAACCAGGTACCGTGTCAACCAGGTACCGTGTCAACCAGATACCGTGTCAACCAGGTACCATGTCAACCAGGTACCGTGTCAACCAGGTACCGTGTCAACCAGATACCGTGTCAACCAGGTACCATGTCAACCAGGTACCGTGTCAACCAGGTACCATGTCAACCAGGTACCATGTCAACCAGGTACCGTGTCAACCAGGTACCGTGTCAACCAGATACCGTGTCAACCAACATCTAGCAGGACACACAGACAAGAGCCTCCCCCGCACAGCAAAAGTCTGGGACAAGCTGCCTGTAGGTGTCGTCCCTCCTGACGGCCCACAAGTGTCACCCGTCAACGCCTCCTCTTCCCTCCTACCTCATATCCCTCACCATCAGTACAGGGCAGCGGGTGGTGGGTAAGGGCATCAGTGGTGTAAAGATGTGTCCCTCTGCCCCTCCCCTGACCTATGATGACCTTGACCTAACCTTGACCTCAAAACTTTACGAAATTTAAGTTTTTCTTTTCTTTAGCTACAGTGCAAAGGTTGTGTGTGTGTGTGTGTGTGTGTAAAGTTTTACACATGGACGAATGAACAGCAAGAAGAATATATTCCCCCGATTCTAAACGTATGCCTGAGAGAGAGAGAGAGAGAGAGAGAGAGAGAGAGAGAGAGAGAGAGAGAGAGACTGAATCTATATAATAAACCATCTCTAATAATTTGTTTTTGCTGGTGCCTAAATAGCCCCAAATCATCAGGGCGTGACGGACGGTCGTGGAAAAAATAAACTAAAGACAAACCTCAACCGAGCGGCCCGCCTTTGAGTCGTGGCAGGTTAAAAAAGAAAATAAATAAATATCCTGACAAACTGTAAATAATTCTGTCTGTCACTTATGAAAACGTGAAACAGTCGAGTGGTGAGATACTGGACGTTGCTGTGTACTAGAACACCTGTAACGTAAACAGCAGGTGTGTACATGTGAGAGAGAGAGAACAAACACCCAATACACCAGGGAACACACACACACACACACACACACACACACACACACACACACACACACACACACACACACACACACACACACAGTTTCAGCATAATTAATTATTAAAGTTGTATTTAATATTTATCCCTTTAAACCAAGGTCAGCCATCTTGGAAACCTTACGTTAACTCTGGACAAAAGACTTAAGAAAAAAAGACCAAATAGTCAGACAGTAAAATAAGCAGAGATATATTTTAGATGGTGAAAAATATTGTACAGGTTGATGGAGAAGAACTGCCAGCCGACCACCACAATACTCCATTGAGGCGGATTAAGAAGAAAATGTGGATAAGTGGTCCAGTGCGGGTACAGTGCGCTACGGTACATGGGGCATCAAGTTCAGCGCCGATGACCCAGAAACGACATAATGGCTACAGACTGAACCGGTTGGAATGAAGGAGGCGTTAAAAGAAATGATAAACACAACGTCAATACTTCTTCTGTAAACAATAACAAAGAATAATAAAATAATTACTGGTGATAATTTTATGTTATTTCTTAAACTGTGTCATCAAACTCATAGTCTATATAACCAGCAGTGTCACCTATTGTGGGAGAAGCACAACGGAGCACACGGAACACAACACTTACAATGGTTACTCGGACGGAGAGACACACGGACAGACAGACAGACAGACAGAGACAGGCAAACAGACAGATGAACGAAGCAGCAGCAGCAACTCCCCTAAATAAAAAATAAATAAAAGTAAATAAATAAATATAAAACTGCGACCAACATTAAACTGCCTCCTTCCGCCCTCCTTTTATGACCACTATTATTATCACGCCGTATCAGGGACTCCATGGAAGTGAGTGGTGAGGTTTTTTCACGTGACCAACAGCCGTGAGTGACAGATGGGCGAGTTTGACACGACCACAACACGTTTAAAGGTGATGCCAATTATGATGTGTCACCTGGCCTGTCATCCTTATATAGTGTTACTGTATAGTGTTCCGGCAGGTGAGGGGCTCCTGCGGGATACTCTCACCTGTCCTCATGTAGAGAAAAAATATAAATAAATAAATAAATAATATACAGTCTATCTCCGCTTCTTATTAACAGCGTCACCCTCCCCACCCCCGCGTCACACGTGTATGAGGGGCGTATGTTAAAGAGCGAGTGAAACTGCCTGGATGATTGGATGGTTGGATGATTTATTGAGTGGGTGGCTGATCGTATGATTTTCTGACTGGCTGACGAGTCTAACTACCAGACTGCCCGGGGGGGGGGGGGGGGGGGGGGGAGGTCACCTGTACAACCTGTGGCCTTTCACAGGTGTGTCAGCTACCTGGCAAAGCTGACGTTATGCTCACGAACCAGGCGCCCAGCCAATTATCCAAACCCCATCATCCTCTATCCAGAAAAACCAATCTGCCGCCCACTCACCTATCCATCCACCCATCCCAACCGGCACCCAATCACCTAGGTGAGCCGGCCGGGCAGGTAACCCCTTAGCCAGCAGGCCCTTGTGTGTGTGTGTGTGTGTGTGAGCGGCTGTGGGTAGAGCTTTCCCCTTGAATGTGTGAGGCGAGGAGCAGGATGGTGCCAGCACCACCACCAGCTGGAGCAGCAGCAGCGCACGGGCAGCGGCCGCCTCCAGCGCCGCCCACGTCCCCGGCACACTACTGGTGGTGCGGTGCGCCCCTACACACGCGCACATTTTTGTTCTCCCTTCCATGGTTCACCGTCACCTGCCTTTTTCTGGAGGTGCACCACCACTTGGCCGGCCCGCTCTCCTACTGTATCTCCCTGACCTTCACCTGCAGCAGGTCTACTCCCCTCACCTGTGTATCTGGGGTTCACCCAATTAACTCTCGCTGCTACACCAACCTGAATTAGGTGATAACATTCACCTGGACACGTAATTCTTGAGTCTCTGTTGACACACCTGTACAGTATAACACAGTACAGCAGCCTGTGTTGGCACACCTTGTTAACAGAGACGTCCTGTTAACTAAACCATCAATGTTAACATATAGTGGATGGTTCCTCACCTTAACACACCTGTCAGTGTTTAAAAAGTATAAATACATAAAAGTATAATAATATTAAACCTTTTCTAAATTACATTAGGTACAAAAAATAATTTAGAAGTCAACTACATAAGATATACAACTGGTTGTCACCAAGTCCAAAAATTTAAATGAAAAAGCATAAAATTAAAAACGATATAATTACAAAACAGTTATTACACAGATAGTTCAAACAACACGCATAACATTACAGTGAGCGCAGAGAGGAACATTAATTGGCTACAGACGCCAGCACACCACACTCAACCCTCACACCACACTCGACACCCCCCCCCCCCCATGTCACCCACCCACCCGTTTATTGTACATTTTGGCCGCTTCTAAGACTTTGTAAAACTAGATTATTTTGTGGCGTAGAAGATAGTGCTTCAGGGAGAGGTCTCTCTCTCTCTCTCTCTCTCTCTCAGTCACACAAACCTTTCATTTCCGGTTTTCTCTCTGATCGATTATTACTAAATTTGTCTGAGGCAAAGCTCACACGTGTAACTACTGGGACCAAATGGAAACACACTCACTCTCTCTCTCTCTCTCTCTCTCTCTCTCTCTCTCTCTCTCTCTCTCTCTCTCCATGTGTCTGGGGGGGGGGGGGGGGGATATTATACAGTGGCGTGGTGGGGACTGCATAGGGAACTGAGGGAATATATTCAACAGCTGTGACTAATTTTTTTTTTTTTGAAGACCGCACACCTCACCCGACCTCACCTCCGCCACAAACCTGATGGGAAAAATAAGAATGCAAATATTGTCTGGGGCAAAATGGTGAATTAAGCGAGGCGCTGTATCCCGGCCTGGCTCCTCCACCCTAATCAAAGCTTAATTAATGTGGACAATTACTCGTATGAAAGTTTGTTATCTTTAAACAGGGAAAGGACGGCGAGGGAGTGAGGGAGTGAGTGAGTGAGTGAGTCAGTCAGTCAGTCAGAATAATAATCCCGCAGGTTAGGCCGGGGATAAGATATGTTGACAATAAAACAAAATAAATAATAATAATAATAATAATAATAATAATAATAATAATAATTAATAAAAGAAATAGTTGGTGCAATTTTCTCATCTAATATTTAAATGAGCAGCCAAGAGTGTGGGCGCCAGGGCTAAATATTTAACATTTAATTAATTTTAGCTCAAACATCTTAACTAAATACTTAGTTAATTATACAGACGTCATTAACTTTCTCTTGTACGTTATTTGACATTTATAATGACTTCCACGACACACACACACAGCAGGTGTTCACGTCAGGTAGGCAGAGTGGACCAGCGAGCCTCAACACGTGTGTCAAAACGAGCATCATATAACACTGGTTCATCACTGTATTTTGTTTACCTTTCATAACAACAACAACAACAACAACATCAATAATAATAACAACTACAACAACAATAATAATAATAATAATAATAATAATAATAATAATAATAATAACAACAACAACAACAACAACAACACTTGCCTCTCCCTATCATTACGAAATCTAAAACTGTAATCAAGTTGGTAACGTTTGCTCGTTAGTTCCGGGTTTGGTAGTAATCCCACCAAAGTCAATACTTGCTCTCAACTGCTGTACCGATTTAATTTCCTTTAACCAGTAATAAGAGAAAAAATAAAACCCCATTCTAGCCTAACCCTTCGTTTGGTGAGGCGGAAATACTGGGGTTTATCTCCCACCTACAGCTTTCCCGGTTAATTAAAGCACATCTCCGTCCAGTGTATGTGAGTCAGGGGAGCCGGTCACTGTAGTCTGTTAGTTACATGAAGGAGAACAAAAACTGTATCCAATATCATAATTACAAAGCCAACCATGGTGTAGATATGGTATGTGGAGGCCGAGTGATTACAGAGCTCGACTCCTGTTTGAAGGGACGTTGGTTCGATCCTGCGGCAATTCCAGTCTAAACCAGCTATACATGACTACTAAAGCTGCTGTGGTGTGCTGTGCTGTGTCGGAAAGCTGTGTGCTGTGCTGTGCCCACAAGGTCCTAACAAACACTCATGCCTATGGTACCCTCGTTCAACCTCAACAAAACACCAATACATCGATATCTATCACACACACACACACACACACACGACTGGAGAAACTGGACACCTTCACCCACTGAAAAAACAACTTGGTAACCACAAAAACAGGAGACATTCGAAGCCTCCACACGGGAAGACCTAGAGAACTTAACTGGAAAAACGCGCGGGACGACTCAGGAAAGACGTGAAGCCTCGATACGGGAGGAAACATGAAACCCTAACTGCTGGGGGAAAGTATAAACAAAATATATATATATATATATATATATATATATATATATATATATATATATATATATATATTACGTGATAATAAAAGAATTTATATTGAAATTACTCGCTTGTATATAGTGGAACAGCTTGAAACATCCAACGTGTATAAAGCTTAAGATACAAAACGTTTACAAAACTTGAAACATCCAACGTTTTAGCAGCTTGAAACCTAATCAACTGAAAAGTTAAGACCTCCACCTCAGGAGCAACAGAAAACTCTCAACACTAAGAAAAACTTCTTCACTCTTACTGCCGATGGGCGTTTTGGGGGGGGGGATGGGGAGGATAAGGGAGGGGTGGGGAGGAGGAACGGGGTAACTAAGGGGAGGAAGGAAGGGACGAGGGGGGGGGGGAGAGGTGGGGAAGAAGAGACATGGTGAGGGAAGGAGAGAGGAGAGATAAAACTTCATCATGGATCAAATGGACGTACGTGTGTGTGTGTTGGGGGTCGAGTGAGTGTGCTCCAAACTTCGGTGTGATTCTCTAACCGTCCAACCAGGTATAAAACTTTTCATTTAAGGGGATATCACGGCCCTGGTTGACGCACGCACCTGCCTGCCTTCCCGGCGCTCTCAACCCCCTGCCTTCAACAGGTGCGCTACAGCCACCGCCGCCACACCTGCACCTCCATACCTGCGGTGACGTTGGTACACCTCTGTTCCTATTTCCACCCACCTCCATATCTGCAACCTTGATAGTGCACCCAAAACAGGTGTATTAGGGTCCACACACACCTGTCCTTCAACACACATGATCAGACTTCCCCAAAAACGCTTTACACAACTACCCAAAACACCTGTAACAACACCTACCTAGGTTGAATAACTACACCGTGACCGATACACCCCACCAGTACACCCAGACCCCACCTCAAGACAACAACAACACCCTCCTGACCCACAGAGACGACACTACCTGCAGGAGACTGGCGAAGGGGTCGTCAAGGTTAGGTTCCACAAGTGACCAGGGTCGTTGGGGGGAGAGCGGGTGGTGGGAGGAGAGTACAGGAAGGCCAGGCGCTATCAGGTGCTGGCGGTGAGATTATCCCTCGCCAGCAGCAGAGGGAAGAACAACTCAAGACTCACCTCAGTCACTCCTATCAACAGCCGCTGGTTCACTTACCTGCAAAGAAAAAAACGTAAACACATTTAGCTTAGATAAACACAATAATGAAAGCGGGCCACACGAACCTGAGGGGACAGTAGACTAAACCTTTTATACAGTACTGCACTAGGTTAGGTAACACCAGCGTCAGCACACCCATAAACCTTCCTTACCAACACGTAAAGACACATATATCTCCCGGTATTTAACACAGCTGTTGACGTAGTGTGCCTGAACACCGCCTGGAATTATCTCACTATAACACCAATAACATTGTCTAATATGAACATTATCTGGGGAGCTCTAACACACACACACACACACAAAGTTTTCTCGTTTCCTGAGGACGATGATAAAAAAATCTATACGAGCGGCCACCGTCGTCTCAAGTCGGATTATTGGAAATTAGAAAAAATAAGAACCAGGAAAACGTCCCGGAAATATGAGGAGAAATGAGTAATCGGAAAGCTGGCAGAAGAGTTTAATGAGCCTTCTTGGGGGGACTTGTATACCACGCCCCCCCCTGCCAGCCACACTCACCCCCCCTGCCAGCCACACTCACCTCCCCTGCCAGCCACACCCACCCTCCCTGCCAGCCACACTCACCCTCCCTGCCAGCCACACCCACCCCCCCTGCCAGCCACACCCACCCTCCCTGCCAGCCACACTCACCTCCCCTGCCAGCCACACTCACCCTCCCTGCCAGCCACACTCACCCCCCCTGCCAGCCACACTCACCTCCCCTGCCAGCCACACCCACCCTCCCTGCCAGCCACACTCACCCCCCCTGCCAGCCACACTCACCCTCCCTGCCAGCCACACTCACCCCCCTGCCAGCCACACTCACCCCCCTGCCAGCCACACTCACCCTCCCTGCCAGCCACACTCACCCCCCTGCCAGCCACACTCACCCCCCTGCCAGCCACACTCACCCCCCTGCCAGCCACACTCACCCCCCTGCCAGCCACACTCACCTCCCCTGCCAGCCACACTCACCCCCCTGCCAGCCACACTCACCCCCCTGCCAGCCACACCCACCCCCCCTGCCAGCCACACTCACCCCCCTGCCAGCCACACTCACCCTCCCTGCCAGCCACACTCACCCCCTGCCAGCCACACTCACCCTCCCTGCCAGCCACACTCACCCTCCCTGCCAGCCACACTCACCTCCCCTGCCAGCCACACTCACCCTCCCTGCCAGCCACACTCACCCCCCTGCCAGCCACACTCACCCTCCCTGCCAGCCACACTCACCCCCCTGCCAGCCACACTCACCCCCCTGCCAGCCACACTCACCCCCCCTGCCAGCCACACTCACCCTCCCTGCCAGCCACACTCACCACCCCTGCCAGCCACACTCACCCTCCCTGCCAGCCACACTCACCCCCCTGCCAGCCACACTCACCCTCCCCTGCCAGCCACACTCACCCCCCTGCCAGCCACACCCACCCCCCCTGCCAGCCACACCCACCCCTCCTGCCAGCCACACTCACCCCCCCCTGCCAGCCACACCCACCCCCCCTGCCAGCCACACCCACCCCCCCTGCCAGCCACACCCACCCTCTCTGCCAGCCACACCCACCCCCCCTGCCAGCCACACCCACCCCCCCTGCCAGCCACACCCACCCTCCCTGCCAGCCACACCCACCCCCCCTGCCAGCCACACCCACCCCCCCTGCCAGCCACACCCACCCCCCCTGCCAGCCACACCCACCCTCCCTGCCAGCCACACCCACCCCCCTGCCAGCCACACCCACCCCCCCTGCCAGCCACACCCACCCTCCCTGCCAGCCACACTCACCCTCCCTGCCAGCCACACTCACCCCCTGCCAGCCACACCCACCCCCCCTGCCAGCCACACTCACCCTCCCTGCCAGCCACACTCACCCTCCCTGCCAGCCACACCCACCCCCCCCGCCAGCCACATCACGCGATAAAATTACACAAACCAAAATAAACAGCATAAACAAAATCGAATAAACAAGCACACACACACACACACACACACACACACACACACACACACACCTCTAGGGACACAGCCCACCAAGATTCAACTAAGGTGGAGCTGATGGGTGTGAAGAAGAGTGTGTGTGTGTGGGGGGGGAGGAGGGGGTGATGGGGGGAGGGGGGGGAGGGGGAGATGATGGGGAGGGGGAGATGATGGGGAGGAGGAGAAATGATGGGAAGGGGGGAGGATGGAGGGGAGATGATGGGGAGGGGAGGTGGTGGGGAGGGGGAGGTGGTGGGGAGGAGGAGAGGATGGGGAGGAGGAGAGATGATGGGAAGGGAAGAGGTATCCTATAGTCTCCTCTAGCGCAACCTCAGGACACACACACACACACACACATAATCTGGGAGGAGTATTACGTTCCGTCCTATGAATAATATTACAATAAACTGCTATGTAAATATTTCTCAGCCGACACTACACAAGGCAACTCATACAGACTCACATCTCCCAGCTTAACAAAACACAACTGTGACATTAACTAAAACTACTGACGATATTTACGGTGTGTGTGTGTGTGTGTGTGCTTTAGTGCGTACACCATATTTACATGTCATAAACCATGTGATTAAGCGTATTTGCATGTGTAAAACATTACAAGCTTATGAAACGACAACAACAAACATAATATACTCTCTCTCTCTCTCTCTCTCTCTCTCTCTCTCTCTCCATACTTCCTGTTTTCACCCCACCGATTGCCTGTGTGAAAGACCCCAGGTTTAAAACGGCAGCCATCGAATACTATGGAAAATAAATAAAAACCTGTCAGAGTTATTTTAGAAAAGTGTATGAGGTAAAAGGTTGAGAGAGAGAGAGAGAGAGAGAGAGAGAGAGAGAGAGAGAGAGAGAGAGAGAGAGAGAGAGAGAGAGAGAGAGAGAGAGAGAGAGAGAGAGAGAGAGAGCAGGGTACAAGAGGGCAGGACAGGGGTGGCTGGGGGCGGGGCAGGGCCGGACAGGGGTGGCTGGGGGCAGGGCAGGACAGGGGTGGTTGGGGGCAGGGGAGGACAGGGGTGGCTGGGGGCAGGGCAGGACAGGGGTGGCTGGGCGGAGGGCGGGACAGGGGTGGTTGGGGGGAGGGCGGGACAGGGGTGGTTGGGGGCAAGGCAGGACAGGGGTGGTTGGGGGCAGGGCAGGACAGGGGTGGCTGGGGGCAGGGCGGGACAGTGGTGGTTGGGGGCAGGGCGGGACAGGGGTGGTTGGGGGCAGGGCGGGACAGGGGTGGTTGGGGCAGGGCAGGACAGGGGTGGTTGGGGGCAGGGCGGGACAGTGGTGGTTGGGGGCAGGGCGGGACAGGGGTGGTTGGGGGCAGGGCGGGACAGGGGTGGTTGGGGGCAGGGCAGGACAGGGGTGGCTGGGGGCAGGGCAGGACAGGGGTGGCTGGGGGCAGGGCAGGACAGGGGTGGCTGGGGGCAGGGCAGGACTGGGGTGGCTGGGGGCAGGGCAGGACAGGGGTGGCTGGGGGCAGGGCAGGACTGGGGTGGCTGGGGGCAGGGCAGGGCAGCAGTACTAGCCTTGGCCAACGACTGATCTTTGACCTATAGCTTGTGTGGAATAATTAAAGTAGGAGAGCCAGTAGGTGAAGCACCCGTGGCTTCCCCAGTCTCCTCTACCACCCCTCTCACCCCTCCCCACTCACTCCACACCATTATCACCCCTCTCTACTCCCACCTCTCTCACTCCACATCACCATTACTCTAACCCCACACCACACCTCTCACCCCACACCACACCTCTCACCCCACACCACACCTCTCACCCCACACCACACCTCTTACCCCACACCACTCACCCCACACCACACCTCTCACCCCACACCACACCTCTCACCCCACACCACACCTCTCACCCCACACCACACCTCTTACCCCACACCACTCACCCCACACCACACCACTCACCCCACACCACACCTCTCACCCCACACCACACCACTCACCCCACACCACACCACTCACCCCACACAAGGTAACAACGACAAGAAATTTAACTTTTTCCTGTTTCAATTCTCGCTCTGTAAATTACTGCAACAGACCAAGCAACACAATGTCACTATCAACACAAGCGGCGCCACTACACCCAGCTCTTAACATCACTCACACGATTAAAATCAATCTAGCCAATAGAAAGACCGCATCAGGAGACCACAGCAGCCAATCACCGTCACAGAACCTATTATTATCCCTCGCTCTGTAAACACCAAACAGTATAACAATGGCGGTGTAGACTATAAGCTGGAATAAACAAACACACCAGGAGGGGGGGGGGGCAGGTATCGGATCACTGTGTAAACAACGATGTCGCCTCTGAGGAAATATTAACTCTGGTTGTAAACATTGTAACTTTGGGACTTTTTAACCCCCAGAGCATATAGTCATCACACTCAGAGGGCTCTCATATGTCAGAGAATTCCAGCAGCAGGGAGGTAAGATAATGGAAACTGATCTACAATAACCTCAGTCCTGTAGAGGGACAGGAGTAACATGACCGCCTTACTACACATACCCAACCAACGTGTAAACCCCGACAGACATTAGGTGGTACATAAAAACTCATCAACTTAATGTGTGCAAACGAATCTCACACCCATGAGTAAACACGCGAGAGGTTAGCAAACAACTGCTCAAACTATCACCGGTATGAGCATGAGTGTGTAAACAACCCGATTTGAGGGAAAGATATCAGTTTTGGGGGAAGAGGTTGTCCACTGATAACAAATATACATATTATATATATATATATTCACCTTAGGGAGGGAGGGAGGGAATCAATCGGTCAGTCACTCACCATCAACAGGTGAGGTCAGAGAGAGAAAGACATATTCGGTCCATAAAATCGGGTCAACTGGAACGCTTGAACCAGGTCACCAAATCCACCTTGTCTGGTGAATAATTAACACCTGGGGGGGGGGGGGGGTCTCACACCTCACCTGTTGTATCATGTTTCACCTCACTGGTCCACAGTAAGTGAGTGACAGCCACACCTTGGTACACCTGTTCTCACGGCGACAATTACCCAGAGATCCAGAGGAGAGCGGCTGGGATCATCGCCTCCAGACTACGGCACATGTTTCCTTCATACTGCTGCACAAACAAGGTGAGTTGTAGCCTCAGGGAAACACCGTCATGGTGGTAAGCTGGAGCCTCAGGGAAACACGGTCATGGGGTCAACTGGAGCCTCAGGGAAACACCGTCATGGGGTCAACTGGAGCCTCAGGGAAACAGCGTGACCATGAGGTCAGCTGGAGCCTCAGGGAAACACCGTCATGGGGTCAACTGGAGCCTCAGGGAAACAGCGTGACCATGAGGTCAACTGGAGCCTCAGGGAAACAGCGTGACCATGAGGTCAACTGGAGCCTCAGGGAAACAGCGTGACCATGAGGTCAGCTGGAGCCTCAGGGAAACAGCGTGACCATGAGGTCAGCTGGAGCCTCAGGGAAACAGCGTGACCATGAGGTCAGCTGGAGCCTATTACGAAAAAATCCTTGGGAGAAAGTCAACTGGAGGCTCAGGGAAGACTCGTAATTAGGGTCAGCTGTCGTCAACTTACCGGGGAAGTTTGAGCCTCACACCTGCACCACAATGGACGCTCTGTAATAAAGCCCAAGATCTGGACCCAAATTATCATATTAAAACGGAAGGTTGAGTTAAGGCAGCTGCGTTAGGGTTAGGTTAGCTTAGGTGTCGGTTAGGGTTTGGTTAGGTCAGGTCAGGTTAGGTAAGAGTCCTTCCTTTCTTGAATCCCGAGGAAAACACACACACACACACACACACACACACACACACACACACACACACACACACACACATATCAAGAAGCGCTCAACACACTGACCCTTTCGACTCTCACTGACCATCACCACGACCTCATCTGCAAATTTGGTAAGAAGCTTCTACACCATCCCCGACACCGGCTCCTACTACCACCCGAGGTCCCTTGTCCGAGAATTGCTGTTCGACACCACAACCGCATCCAGCCCATACGTGCACGAACTGATCGCTATAAGAACAGCCCAGTCCCAACCATTGTAAAAATTATCAATAACTTGTAATACTGTAACACTGTCACTACGTTGAATTGAACTGTAGTTTGAGCTTTTCCCCATCTAAGTTATTATATGTCTTATTTGTGTCACTTATGTTACTTGTATATTATTTGTAATTCGTAACCCATTCCCCAAATATGTAACTGTATATTTTCAGCCTTCTGGCTGCCAAGCTCTTTCAATAAACCGTTAATTATTATTATTATTATTATTATTACACGCGGGCGACTATACCCTAAAATTCATATTCAAGAACTTCATATTAAAAAACTAAAAAGACAAACAGTAACAATAAGACTGACTAATAATAATAATAATAATAATAATAACAACAACAACAACAAGAACTAGAGCGCATTAAATATAAAATAAAAATTGTGTTTACTCACAGTTGTTTTGTTGAAGAATAATATTAAAAAAGGTGTATTTTAATGAAGGGGGAAGAGACAGGTGAAAAAGTCTGGCTGGAGTTGGTGAATTTTGAAGGGGGTGGGGGAGGGGAGATGGAGGGGGAGAGGGAAAGGAAGAGGGAGAGAGGGAGAGAAGTGGGTGAAGACGCCCTTGGGAGTGTGTGTGAGGGAGTAGGAGATAAGGAAGTTGATGAAAGGATGGGTAGGGTTGTTGCGGAGTGGGTGGGAGGGAGTGAGGGGAGGGTGGGTGGGAAGGAGTGAGGGGAGGGTGGGTGGGAAGGAGTGAGGGGAGGGTGGGTGGGAGGGAGTGAGGAGAGGGTGGGTGGGAAGGAGTGAGGGGAGGGTGGGTGGGAAGGAGTGAGGGGAGGGTGGGTGGGAAGGAGTGAGGGGAGGGTGGGTGGGAGGGAGTGAGGAGAGGGTGGGTGGGAAGGAGTGAGGGGAGGGTGGGTGGGAAGGAGTGAGGGGAGGGTGGGTGGGAAGGAGTGAGGGGAGGGTGGGTGGGAAGGAGTGAGGGGAGGGTGGGTGGGAAGGAGTGAGGGGAGGGTGGGTGGGAAGGAGTGAGGGAGGGAGTGGGTGGGAAGGAGTGAGGGAGGGAGTGGGTGTGTGAAGACTGTAGCCTCATACATAAGATACTGTACTGTGACGGAGGCAGGCGGCTGTGTTCCATATTTGACCAAGTTAAAGATACCTTAACCTCCTCATCTTCCTCTTCCCACTCATCTTCCTCCTCCCACTCATCTTCCTCCCACTCATCTTCCTCTTCCCACTCATCTTCCTCTTCCCACTCATTTTCCTCATGTTCATCCACCTTTCCTCCTCCACATTCTCCTCCCCTACCATCCCTCTCCCCCTCCACTCAAGTGTTCCAAGGTACCACTGGACCAGGGTAACAATGGGTTCAATGTACCAGTTTGCTAGAGTGAGGTGAGTGGTCCAGAGCGGGCGTCAGGTATATAATGCGGCACTAAAAGAGACGTTACCAGCACGAGGCTCAGGCAGCAACGGGAGTGTAAATGGATTCCGTTTTGCGCTCGTCCCCTCGTTAAGAAGAAAGGAAAAAATTATTACCACCTACTTTTTTTCCTTCTTCCAAACTCATATGAGAACAAAAAATATTAAAAAAAAAAATGAAAAAAAAAAAATTACTCTACCGCCACAACCTACCAACAACCTTCCACCACAACCAACAACCACAACCAACAACCACAACCAACAACCACAACCAACAACCACAACCAACAACCACAACCTTCCACCACAACCAACAACCACAACCAACAACCAACAACCACAACCAACAACCAACAACCACAACCAACAACCACAACCAACAACCACAACCAACAACCACAACCAACAACCACAACCAACAACCACAACCAAGCGAATGAAATGATGATTTGTTTTAGGTTTGTTAAAAGGCTGGTCGGTGAATTAGTAATACTGAACATATCTGAACAGTGGTCAACACCGGGGTTCACACACGATCACAGTCTCTCTCTCTTAACGTGGAGAGAGAGAGAGAGAGACAGGAGTTATGAAGTAACTTGAGGGGCCACGAGCCATGTATTGGTAAACAAACTCGATACTATCAGCCCCACATCCAACCACATATTGATTTTTTTGTGGTGGGAGGGGAGGGAGAGGGGGGAGGGAGAGGGGGGAGGGGGTGTATGGTAGTGAGATGTGGCAGTGTAGTGGTGTGGCAGTAAAACATGACTCATATCTTTCACACACTCGTGGGATTTACGCCTCTGTATCAAACCACATTTTCTCTCTCGTGTCTGAAATTTCAACTGGCATTTTTTTCCCCCCACAAGTAACGCGCAATTTTACTATTTCGCGCCTGTCGAGTTCACACAATGTTATAAATTCGCGCATTTTTTCCCAAGTTCGCGCAAGTGGGAGGGGTCCGTATGGTCACACACACACTTAGTTTATCATCTCCGCTAATAACAAATCTTATAAAGGAGTATCTGTTTCTGTTTACATGTACAAACTTTACACCAACACCAGGGGTTAGGTTAGGTTATTATCACTACACACACACACACACTACTGTCTTATCTCCATTCTAGGTGACTTACTGCTGTCTTCCTCCCTCCTACCCCCCCCCCCCCAGCTCCCACTCCTGTTGCCGCTGACTCTTGACAATACTCGTTCCAACAGATTACCATCATTTTCACTCTCCACGCAAAAGACTCGCAAAAAAAACACAAAATCGCGACGCACCAAAGACTATTGTTAAGAGAGTTGCCAGCGAGATCTTTATCTCTCCCTGAGGCGAAAGACGTAACTCCCTCCCAGATATAGTCGCCCTCACTCCCAGATATAGTCGCCCTCCTTCCCTCACTCCCAGATATAGTCGTCCTCTCTCCCAGATATAGTCGCCCTCCTTCCCTCACTCCCAGATATAGTCGCCCTCCTTCCTTCACTCCCAGATATAGTCGTCCTCTCTCCCAGATATAGTCGCCCTCCTTCCCTCACTCCCGGATATAGTCGCCCTCCTTCCTTCACTCCCAGATATAGTCGCCCTCCTTCCCTCACTCCCGGATATAGTCGCCCTCCTTCCCTCACTCCCAGATATAGTCGCCCTCCTTCCTTCACTCCCAGATATAGTCGCCCTCCTTCCCTCACTCCCGGATATAGTCGCCCTCCTTCCCTCACTCCCGGATATAGTCGCCCTCCTTCCCTCACTCCCAGATATAGTCGCCCTCCTTCCCAGATATAGTCGCCCTCCTTCCCTCACTCCCGGATATAGTCGCCCTCTGTCCCTCAACACACTAAAAACAGACAAAATAATTCTTACTGTATATATAACTCTCGGTTTAAACACAACAAACGCCTTACCGCACCGACCTACCCACCACACCACACCGCCCCGCCCCGCCCCGTCCCGTCCCGCCCCGTCCTACCGTACTAATGTGCCTACGAGGCGTTAATGTTTGTAGAGGAAGGTCGAGTGACTACCCTATATCCTCTCCTCTCCATCCCTAACTCTGGCCTCCTCCTTACACACACACACACACACACACAGCCTAATCTTCACCTGATCCTAAAGATAAAAAAGACCCTTCCCTAACCACATCAGCCCCCATAAAGATAGTAATAGAATCAACCCCTCCTCCCCACCAACCCCCCTCCCCCACCAGCCCCTCCTCACCCACCAGCCCCCCCTCCCCCACCAGCCCCTCCTCCCCCACCAGCCCCTCCCCCACCAGCCCTCCTCCCCCCACCAGCCCCTCCCCCCAGCCCCCCTCCCCCACCAGCCCCTCCTCCCCCACCAGCCCCCCCTCCCCCACCAGCCCCCCCTCCCCCACCAGCCCCTACCCCCACCCCACTACACTCAACTTACGGCACACGATGCAATTAAACGAAGCGAATCTCATTATCCTCACAAAACGATTAACATAGTTTTGCAGGTAACAATCAGTGCGAGGGCCAGGTAGCCTACACACCTGAGCATCAACAAGGCTATACAGTACAGTGGTGGGTAACCTAACCTAACCTAACCTTAACCTGTACTGATCTGACCTAACCTAACTTAACCATGGAAGAGGGACGAACGAGGAGAGAGAGAAGCAAATGACGGTGTGATAAAGAGAGAGAACGAGAGATGGGAAACGATATAACAAAGGAAAATGATGACGATGAGAGAGAGAGAGAGAGAGAGAGAGAGAGAGAGAGAGAGAGAGAGAGAGAGAGAGAGAGAGAGAGAGAGAGAGAGAGAGAGAGAGAGAGAGAGGTTAATGTAAACATCCTTTAACTATCAGAAAAAATATATAGGCTTCCTTTACTTTCCAATTATGACTTGATTATACCCGCAAAGGATTAGTCGTTCGAGATTGGACAGGGGTTCGAGGTTGGAGATTGGGGGGTTCGGGGTTCGGAGTTTGAAAGTTCGGAGATTCGAAACTGATGAGCTCGGGGTTCGGTGGTGCCTTTGATAGCCACCATCAGTGAGGTGAGTATCGGAGATTAAGACGTGGAGCCCGGTGGGGAGGCTGGGGAGACGGGGAGGCTGGGGAGACGGGGGTGGGGAGGCAAAGACAGGAGAAGGTAGAGGTGAGGGAAGGAGAGGAGGAAGGTGAGGGAAGGTAGGAGAGACACCCAAGCAGATCAATTGGTGTGCCGCGAGTCTCAATACGCCACGAGCCGCGCCATCCGCTTCAACCAGTGAAAAATTCAATACCGGCTGAGGGCGTCTACGGCGAGCATTACAAGATGAGGGGCAGTCCACGGTCACCTGCGGCATTTACCTGGGCATATTACCTGGGCATTCATCTGTGGCATTTTACCTGGACATATTACTTAGGCGTATACCTCAACATAAACCTGAGCATATTAGAACACACACACACACACACACACACACACACACACACACACACACACACACACACACACTCCAACACTAACACAAAAATTATATTGACACAAAAGCTAATCAACAAATCATTAACAGTTTATACCACATGTCAATCACCACGGGAGAGAGAGAGAGAGAGAGAGAGAGAGAGAGAGAGAGAGAGAGAGAGAGAGATTCACACACCTTATACACTTTGGCATGCGTCCAACAACTGTGTATGTGTGTGTGTGGGAGGTGTTGTTCAGCCTAATGACACAGCATCATAATTCGCTCTTATTTATTACAACTGTTCCGCCAGATGTCATTACCGTCATTACCGTCATTATACAGGGTGACCCCAAGATAAAAGAGGTCTCTCATTTTTTAACACGGGCGAATTAATCAGTAAATCCTCACCACTAATCCCCGGAAATGAGGGAGGGAGGGGGGGGGGGGGGGTATTATAATAAATCCCTTTACATAAGTCATCTGATAGGGACCACTTGACGCAACCTGGATATAAACACTGATTAGTCATGATATAATCCGTACAGTTATAAAATAAAAAAATATATATTGGACCCATTTCCCTAACATCAGCTGGTGGAGGGAAACGACCTTCATGCTGTCCCTGTGGGCCCCAACCATATGGACCATAACCCAAATGATCCCTAGTGACAACAGATCCCAGTCCTAATGGGCCCCTAATTCTAATGGGTATAGGTTAGGTTGAGGGGTATACTCAAACACCAGGGGCCCATCACACCACCACCACCACCACAATGAGAGATTTATACACCAGGTGGAGGTTAAGGGCCTTGTTGTGGCACCATGGTAGACACACCCGTACGAATGGTGTGTGTGTGTGTGTGTGTGTGTGCGTGCGTGTGTGTGTGTGTGTGTGTGTGTGTGTGTGTGCGTGTGTGTGTGTGTGTGCGTGTGTGTGTGTGTGCGTGTGTGTGTGTGTGTGTGTGTGTGTGTGTGTGTGTGTGTGTGTGTGTGTGTGTGTGTGCGTGTGTGTGTGTGAGCAGTATATTATAGCAGCTAACAGCTTAAATAAACAACATAAGTGACTCTCTACATTTCCTTCATGTAAGTAATCTCGATTCAATTAAGTTTGTTTACTTTTCTCAACTATTCGCCATACACAGGAAGCCGCGTGGTACTGTAAACGAAAAGAAAAAAGAAGAAGAAAAAACAAAATTGACGGAACTTCAATGTTATTCAATTAAACGTAAATTCACTTAACGTACATTTTAATCAACAAATTACAATTGCTGTTTTTTTCGTCAAAAGGAGAGCCAATTTAGAGCGATGCCCATATGTTACCGGGTCTACTAACGTGTAACGAATGGACGAGTTTTTTTCCAACAATGTTTTTAATTCATGGCCATTACCGCACCACGTTACCCCGTACCTGTCAAGAACTGAAAACACAAGAGACGCGAGTTTTTCCCTCTATGACAGACAACAACAGAGGCACATGACCAGCCTCCCACCACGCACCCAACCCAGCTATTGATGCTTCCTTGGTATTTTGTCTAGTATACAGAGCAGGCATGATGCTCTGGTGTGTGTGTGTGTGTGTGTGTGTGTGTCCATCTGGTGCATTAGGAAAAGAGACAAGTCATTCCTATTACCAGCTACGAGGAAAAATTCATCATGGGAACCTTAAGCGAATCCCCCCCTCTCACCCACCTCACCTCCCTCACCCATCCCAGCTCCCTCACCCATCCCACCTCCCTCACCCACCTCACCTCCCTCACCCATCCCAGCTCCCTCACCCATCCCACCTCCCTCACCCATCCCAGCTCCCTCACCCATCAATCAATCCACTCACATCCTTAATATCAGGAAGGAAAATAATGATGATGAAGATAAATGGTCCACCAGACACAAATAATCGTCGATCTCCCCACCCAGCCCACCCCACCTCCCCCACCCAGCCCACCCCACCTCCCTCATTATATAGAACAGGTTTTAACAACATCAATACTGTCAGGGGTAACTGGTAGGTATCCATAAGTTTAGGACAGTATGTACCCTGTATATACTGAGCCTTCGGTACACAGTGTAGTTACTCTATATACCGTCTGTGTTTCCTTTAACGGTACTGGGTATACTGACACACCCCTGGACGCCAACTACACTCCGAGGATACATACATACATACATACATACATACGCGTAAATTAACAGACAAATAAACAAGTGTAAACAATACACTCCAATCGCCACCGTCACAAAGCGAAAAGAAACAAACAAAGTGTAGACCAAAGGCAACTGTGAATACCACACACACACACACACACACACACACACCTTAGTTCCATCTTGTCAGTCTCCATAACTCTCCTGTCACCTTCCTCCTCCACCCTTGTCCTCTTTTTATTACCTCCACCCACACTACTCCACCCACTAAGCGCCACTACTCCACCCACTAACCACCACTACTCCACCCACTAACCACCACTACTCCACCCACTAACCTCCACTACTCCACCCACTAACCTCCACTACTCCACCCACTAACCACCACTACTCCACCCACTAACCACCACTACTCCACCCACTAACCTCCACTACTCCACCCACTAACCTCCACTACTCCACCCACTAACCTCCACTACTCCACCCACTAACCACCACTACTCCACCCACTAACCACCACTACTCCACCCACTAACCTCCACTACTCCACCCACTAACCACCACTACTCCACCCACTAACCACCACTACTCCACCCACTAACCACCACTACTCCACCCACTAACCACCACTACTCCACCCACCACGTGTCTGTTCAAAGTCTCTGTAATTCACTAACACACACAGTACCTCAATCTTGTCCCAACTCAGCCTGAACTATACATCTCCTACTCAACGCCTCCAACAACTCCCCGACCTCCACCAGTCACCACCAAAAACAAACAAAAATACAGTATATCTTTTCTCTCTCTCTTAACACTTACTACCTACGAACAACAACAACATAATTAACACCAATAACAAGTCAGGCTCAGATCTACGTTATTAGATTAAATTGGGAGCGAGTGTTAACGGCAAGTGGGGCGGGGCGGGGCGGGGTGAGGCGGGGCGGGGTGGTGGGTGAATGCGACGAATACTAATCACACTAACTACCATAAATCACATGAGCCACGGACAATCAATCATACAGACAGACGGGCGCCATCATCCGTAGCGACGCCAACATGAATGATATTACGCTGTGTATAATTACCACCCCCCCCCCCCCCCGACGAGGCTCCCATTATAATCATTATAGTCATTCAAGTCTTTCAATCTGTTTACGAGAGAGAGAG
>CAUDMG010000190.1:710000-817500 GCA_958450375.1 Homarus gammarus | reverse complement strand
CACCCAGGAGAGGAGAGCGGCTGGCAAACACAAGGGAAAGGCATCAATTACCGACTAGTTATTCAAGAATTTCGTCCCGGTGAGTGACCAGCCAGCCACCATTAATGATATATCACCATGACTACAGCAACGGTCGGTGGCACTGTCCGGGTGAGTAGCATGGAGACACTTTCTATAAACACCAGCAGGAGAGTTTGAGCCTATACTGAACAAGAAAACAAATGAATCAGATTGGCTGGAGTAACACACACACACACACACACACACATTACATACATACATACATACATAGACAGAGATACAGTACACATATATAATTTCATATAAGAGTAAATCCACCTGTAATTAGTAACCACACCTGGACATACTACCGAGCTGTGGGACCATATATTACACACAGGTTTATATTACATACATATAAACCTACATGATACATACACACTACACGATATATCCTCTACAGCTGTGGGTTAGAGAGAGAGACAAAGCTACATTATACAGGATATTACAAACACTGACAGCTGGTACAACACGGCGTCATCAATACTTACCTTTCCTAATTACCCCACAATACCTGTACGAGCTTTGGGCATGAACATACAGGTGGCATTACAACACGAATATATACATGGTGCTCTGGAGGTCACCTAGAGGTCACCTGGAGGTCATTTGGAGGTCACAGAGGTATATTTCCTTTGAGTTTATCTTGTTGGCACAGGTGGTCTGGCAGGTAGACATAATATACTGTGTGTGTTTTGTTTTGTGATGCTTGAATGTTTTATATTCTTTGTTCTGCTGTGTGTGTGTGTGTGTGTAGTAAAGGCGGGTTTGTTGTATTATAGTCCAGTGTTTATTATTATTATTATTATTATTAATGAATTGATGAGTAAGTGATGGGAAGAAAATAACATATAAAAAAACAAACAAACACACACATAACACCCACACATCCCCACACAACACACACACCCCTACACAACACCCACACACACCCCCACACAACACACGCACACAGCACCCACACACACACCCACACAGCACCCACACACACATCCACACAACACAAGCACACAGCACCCACACACACACCCACACAACACACACACAGCACCCACACACACATCCACACAACACAAGCACACAGCACCCACACACACACAACACACACACACGCACACAGCACCCACACCCCCACACAACACACGCACACACACACAACACACGCACACAACACACACCCCCATACAACACACGCACACAACACTCACACCCCCACACAACACACGCACACAGCACCCACAGAGCACCCACACCCCCACACAACACACACACACAACACCCACACCCCCACACAACACCCACACCCCCACACAACACACACACCCCCACACAACACACCCCCACACAACACCCACACACAGCACCCACACCCCGACACAACACACCCCCACACAACACACACACCCCCACACAACACCCACACCCCACACACACACACCCCCACACAACACACGCACACAACACACACACCCCCACACAACACACACACACCCCCACACAACACCCACACCCCCACACAACACACACACCCCCACACAACACCCACACACAAAGGTTACATGAGCGAGGGAGACAAACGACCAGCACACAACACTCCTGCCCACGCCGGGAGCGTCAATACAGCCCAACAAAATTCCTCTCCTCTCTCTATTGAATAAATTGTACTTAATCCAACAAACAAATTGACATCATAACATCAATCACCAACAAGTGACTATATGACCCTGACCTTTTGACCTGCGGCTCATGTCAGTTAACCAGATCTCTATAGTGTAGTTAGTGGTCGTTACAGTCTTCCGCTATCTTGTACAGTACAGGTTTAGTACACAGCAACGATGGAGTAATTACTGTGACAATATACATTACTAACACACTAATACACAATGTCACTACCACACACTGTTACTACCACACACTGTTACTACCACACACCCCTCCCCACAGCCTCACTACCACACACCCCTCCCCACAGCCTCACTACCCCCCCACAGCCTCACTACCACACGCCCCTCCCCACAGCCTCACTACCACACACCCCTCCCCACAGCCTCACTACCACACGCCCCTCCCCACAGCCTCACTACCACACACCCCTCCCCACAGCCTCACTACCCCCCCACAGCCTCACTACCACACGCCCCTCCCCACAGCCTCACTACCCCCCCCACAGCCTCACTACCACACACCCCTCCCCACAGCCTCACTACCACACACCCCTCCCCACAGCCTCACTACCACACACCCCTCCCCACAGCCTCACTACCCCCCACAGCCTCACTACCACACGCCCCTCCCCACAGCCTCACTACCACACACCCCTCCCCACAGCCTCACTACCCCCCACAGCCTCACTACCACACGCCCCTCCCCACAGCCTCACTACCACACACCACTCCCCACAGCCTCACTACCCTTCCCCACAGCCTCACTACCACACACCCCTCCCCACAGCCTCACTACCCCGCCCCACAGCCTCACTACCACACACCCCTCCCCACAGCCTCACTACCCCCCCACAGCCTCACTACCACACGCCCCTCCCCACAGCCTCACTACCACACACCACTCCCCACAGCCTCACTACCCTTCCCCACAGCCTCACTACCACACACCCCTCCCCACAGCCTCACTACCCCTCCCCACAGCCTCACTACCACACACCCCTCCCCACAGCCTCACTACCCTTCCCCACAGCCTCACTACCACACACCCCTCCCCACAGCCTCACTACCACACACCCCTCCCCACAGCCTCACTACCCCCCCACAGCCTCACTACCACACGCCCCTCCCCACAGCCTCACTACCACACACCACTCCCCACAGCCTCACTACCCTTCCCCACAGCCTCACTACCACACACCCCTCCCCACAGCCTCACTACCACACGCCCCTCCCCACAGCCTCACTACCACACACCAGTCCCCACAGCCTCACCACCCCTCCCCACAGCCTCACCACCCCTCCCCACAGCCTCACCACCCCTCCCCACAGCCTCACTATCCCCTGTATTGTATGAGACAATTTTTCAAAGGCGAACCAATCGGGAGAGAGTTAGTAATGCGGGAGGTTATTGGCTGGAGGGCTTTGACATGGAGAGTAGGCAGAGAGGGGTGAGGGAGGGGGGTGAGGGAGGGGGTGAGGGAGGGGGGTGAGGGAGGGGGATGAGAGAGGGGGGTGAGGGAGTTGGGGTGAGGGAGGGAGGGGGGATGGTCCAGAACTACTACCCCCTTTTGAGGTTAACTTCACCACCTAACCACAAGACAGACAGACAGATGGACAGGAAAGACTCAAGACAAAAGAAGAAAGACACAAAGGACTGTTATTATTCTTTCTCTCGATTAGAATAAGAGAGAGAGAGAGAGAGAGAACGAGTCCACACAGTAGAATCGCTAATATATGCATATTACGCCCGGTGTGTGTGTGTGTGTGTGTGTGTGTGTGAGAGACAGCCACACAACAGCCGACTCCTGCACCTACTGTACACACCCCTCCGGTCATTCCCGTTTGCCTTGGACGACAGCGGCCATACAAGATCCTCTCATCTCCCCTTCCACCCCCTCCCTTCCCTTCCACCTCCTTCCCTTCCACCCCCTCCCTTCCCTTCCACCCCCCCTTCCCGTCCACCCCCCTTCCCTTCCACCCCCTCCCTTCCCTTCCACCCCCCCTCCCCCTCCAGACAGGTCGAAACCTTACTCACCTTTTCTCAAAACTCCACACCCGTCACTCCTCTCTCTCATCCACTCCATCTTCTCTCCTCCACACCCCTCTCTCTCTCACTCACAACCTGGAGGGGAATTTCCACCCAAGGCACCGAGGGAAAACGGCCAAATCCAACCATTCTCAAGACCTAAATTTCCACCGATTTAACATCTCTCTCTCTCTCTCTCTCTCTCTCTCTCTCTCTCTCTCTCTCGATAATTCAGCCCCTGAGCACAATAAAATATACCTCGGGCATTACTGTGAGCTATAGATTAAACGGCTCACATAAGTCAATAATACAGCTGAATTACGCTGCCACAAACTGAGGACCATTATTGTAATTAAGATTCTTCTCCTCTGACCAACTGTATACCTTAACTTTATACGGATCAGATCAGGTCAGGTCAGGTCAGGTTAGGAGAGTCCAACCAACACAAATGTTATCAGCTTGTACTCACACACAGGCCCAGGGTTTCCCCGCACACCCACGGTATACTATACTAACCTGTAATTAAAAAACAAACATTAGTACACACACAGAAGTAATTAACGGACAGGTGAAGAACACACCATTAAGTAAACACAACACCAATGACGGCCGTGTTCTCTCTCTTCTCTCTCTCTCTCTCTCTCTCGTCTAGTCTAACGTTAAGCTATGACTGTCCCTCCAAAAATTACGAACTGATCATAAAACACGAGTAATTTTGAGAGAGAGAGAGAGAGAGAGAGAGAGAGAGAGAGAGAGAGAGAGAGAGAGAGAGAGAGAGAGAGAGAGAGAGAGAGAGAGAGAGAGAGAGTGTGTGTGTGTGTGTTGCCAGCCTCTTACACCGACCATTGACTGAACTTCCAATACCCACAATATATCACGTGATTACAATGTCCAGGAGGGAGGCACTGTGTTGGTTGGACTCAATAAGCCGATAATCGCCTTAAGCCTTGGACACAGTGTAGTTAAGATGCCATAAAAATGTCCCGTATCGCCAGAAGGTTGAAATATAAGTCATCATTTATTTTACACATAAATTAGTAAAAAAATATGTAAATGAACTGAAATGTTATGTAAATGTGTTAAATATTATGTAAATGTACAAAAAAATATTAAATAAATTTACGAAATATTAAAAGAAAAGTATTCAAACTTAAATAATATTCCTGAGCAAAAAACTATTATATAAATCTGGTAAAAAATATCTAATTTATATATTTTTCAGGACATTTATATATCAAAACTTTACATCATTCCACAGTAAATACTTTATTACTCCAGTGTACACAGTAAAAGTACGAGGGTTCGGTACGAGGGTTCGATACAAGAGATGCAAGGTGTAAAAAATATTGGTTAAAATGCTAGAAAGAAAGATAAATAAATTGTCGGTCCAAATGCCCTACTAACAGCAAAAAATATAAGTTAAGATGTTGTGTAAAAATTGTTGGTCCAAACGGGTAAAAAGGTCGGTAAAGACGGAGGCGACAGGAGCACACTTCACTAAGTTGACTCTGGCTGCTTCAGGAAATTTACCAGACGAGGAAAATTATCCTGTTAATAATGGCCAGACTTAACAACCGATTACCTGTGTGTGTGTGTGTGTGTGTGTGTAAAGAGCATTAAGAGTCTCCTATACGGGTCTGGTCTCTCCTTGGAACATTTCTTTTTCTTAATCAAGTTAATTACAAGTGTTTGAAGTGGCGGCGGACCGAGGCAAGAAGTTGGGGCTTAATTTGGAGACCCCGAGGACCAACCAGCCCGCTCTCAGCCACCTGTACCCTAAGACGACGACGAGCCAATACTTCCACCATTACCACCATCATCACAACAAATGCTACTATTAAAGCTATCATCACTATCACCACCAACATCATCACTATCACCACCACCATCATCACTATCACCACCACCACCATCATCACTATCACCACCACCATCATCACTATCACCACCACCATCATCACTATCACCACCACCACCACCATCACACCACCACCATCACTATCACCACCACCATCATCACTATCACCACCACCACCACCATCACTATCACCACCACCATCATCATTATCACCACCACCACCACCATCATCACTATCACCACCACCATCATCACTATCACCACCATCATCATCACTATCACCACCATCACCACCACCATCATCACTATCACCACCACAATCATCACTATTACCACCACCACCAACCACCACCACCATCATCACTATCACCACCACCACCACCATCATCACTATCACCACCACCATCATCCCCACCACCATCATCACTATCACCACCACCACCATCACTATCACCACCACCATCATCATTATCACCACCACCACCACCACCACCATCACCACCACCATCATCACTATCACCACCACCATCACTATCACCACCACCACCACCATCACTATCACCACCACCACCACCATCATCACTATCACCACCACCATCACTATCACCACCACCATCATCACTATCACCACCACCATCATCACTATCACCACCACCATCACTATCACCACCACCATCATCACTATCACCACCACCACCACCATCATCACTATCACCACCACCATCACTATCACCACCACCATCATCACTATCACCACCACCATCATCACTATCACCACCACCATCACTATCACCACCACCACCACCACCATCACTATCACCACCACCACCACCATCATCACTATCACCACCACCATCACTATCACCACCACCATCATCACTATCACCACCACCATCATTGCTATAACCTCCCTCCTCTTCCACTACACCTGCCCGACCTCCTCCCATCCCAACTCTGCTACAGGTGTCAGTGTCAATATACAAAGCAGGTGACATTGTACCGTTCCTACACACACACACACACACACCTCGTACCTTGATGATTCTCGCCTCCTGTAACCCGACATCAACACACACCCACACGATACCCTCCCCCCCCCCCCCCCCACACACACACCAGTAGGAGAGGTAGGAAAAAGTCTCCTCCTCCAGGACGAGACAGTGAGTGAGAGACGAGAAACACTCATCCCAAACTCCACTTTCTTACACAATTACTCTCATTAACTTGCTGACAAAACTCACCCTGAATTAGAGTGGTCCTTCCAACCAAACTTCTAGAGCCACCATTAAGCTTGGAAGCAACAGACACAACTTTTCTACATGTGAGGAGGAGGAGAAAAGGTAGAGATCTCCCGGGTTCTCTGAGGTAGGCAGGTCAACACTCCCTGCAAGAGTTTAATGTTGTACAGTACGTCTGCCTGGGGTGTTCGTCTCCCTCAGGAGTGACGACACTGGCGGCGGGCTCTTGTACGAACATGGTCACTATCACCACTACTGCCCAACTATCACTATCACCCCCCTACCACCACCACACCCCATGCTGCTGGTGATGGCGGTGGTGACAGTACACGGTGAGAGGCATGAGACAGTAGTGGTGGGGACAGTACACGGTGAGAGGCATGAGACAGTAGTGGTGGGGACACTACACGGTGAGAGGCATGAGACAGTAGCGGTGGTGAGGACAGTACACGGTGAGAGGCATGAGACAGTAGCGGTGGTGAGGACAGTACACGGTGAGAGGCATGAGACAGTAGCGGTGGTGAGGACAGTACACGGTGAGAGGCATGAGACAGTAGCGGTGGTGAGGACAGTACACGGTGAGAGGCATGAGACAGTAGCGGTGGGGACAGTACACGGTGGATTGATTTAAATATATATCCAACCTACCAACCGCTGCCCTGAATGACACTCACACTTCATCCCGGGTCATTACCTGCACAAACGCGCCCTGTGACAGTGGCCAGACATCCTTTAATATCTTTTAATTCTATTACGACGGCACTTACACCAGGTGGGGGGTGTGTGTGACAGGCTGAAATGTTCGGACGTACTATTCCTAGA
This sequence comes from Homarus gammarus, assembly GCA_958450375.1. Lineage (NCBI taxonomy): Eukaryota > Metazoa > Arthropoda > Malacostraca > Decapoda > Nephropidae > Homarus > Homarus gammarus. The sequence goes on along the minus strand of CAUDMG010000190.1, from coordinate 809,832 downwards.
GCTAAAACTTAACCTAACCAAACCTACCCCTACCATAACCTAACCTAACCCAGCGTGCAAGGGTTTAGTAAGAGGCTCTGGGTCTGGAGAGAAGGCCGTAGCTTACCCCACCAATGGTCGCATCAGAGAACACTCGGCGAGATGAGTGGCATAACCCAAGGAGGAAGAGTGTGTTGGCTGGAGGTCGGGGATACACTACACTACACACTAGACATATAAAGAGACACCACTCACACACCCTAGACAATACACACTACACTATACACACACACTACACTATACACACACACACTACACTACACTATACACACACACACACTACACTACACCACCACAACCTTTTTTAACTCAATCGACTTACATCAACAATTTACTATCACTACACCCGCATGGATTTGTTCTCATTTACAATAACAAACACCAAACGGGTAAAAAAAAATAGGGTACAGCGATGGCCAATTAGGGACAACCAATTTCACCACTTCACTTAAACGTACAAGTATTAATATTAAATAAAGTCACCTGGCTGTAGGTTTAAATGAGATATATTATCCCAAGTAAATAAATTTTGTGCACATGTAAACAAACTATTACAGTACGTACTCACACTACCTGCTGCTACTCACACTACCTGCTGCTACACACACTACCTGCTGCTACTCACACTACCTGCTGCTACTCACAGGTCGCTTCCAACACCATGAGTCTCTATACAGTTTTTAAATACCTTGCATTATATATATACTATTTAAAAAAGCTTTCAACTAACATCGAGTGGGAGTGTTTTACATGTATGTATGTATGTATGATTTATGTATATAATATACATACATACATACATACATATATACATACAAGTGAAATATCAAGGACAACTAATGAATTTGATTTTTATTAAACGCAATTATTTGGTATATTTTTTTTCTTCTGAAAATTCCACCTGTGACAGCCTGTACCGCGGGGAGTTAACCTAACCTAACCCATAACAGTCATATCAAGTGCCACTCTTTCTCACCACCAGGTACAGTCACTCAAAAAAACTATCTATACAAAATTATGTTGAAAAAATATGACAACGGAAGAAGGATTTTGACGACCCTACCGAGGCAACAGGACGCCGAGTGTTCACTGATCACCCCAAGTACAGATAGTTGATTTGAGTGACTGTTCCAGTTTAGGGTTTAACCGGACTAACGTTCTATTTTGGGGGTAAATTCAAGTAATGAGAAAGTAAAATAATCTGTGGTCAGGATTTGGGACCGAACTCAACAGCGTCATGGTTAAAAGGGTCTAAATCCCTCACAGACTCCATGACGCACCAGGGAGGTCGATTCTTTGGTAACCTGTCGGGGATAAAAAAGGTGACAGGGCCATTAATTACCACCAGTGACGACACATACACCACGACAATGAGGTCATTATTATGGTGATCACAGGTAAGTTCAAGGTGTGTTTCAGCTCCACCTATCATAACCATGGATGACTACAACAGAGACACTCATTGGCTGGGAACACTGCAATCCTCTTCATACATGAGTACAATACAGCTCTTCCGGCAAATGGCAGACTGTACAGGAGGAGCTTCAATACCCCTCACTTTACAGAGTTAACTACCACCGTGTGTTAACCTCTTTCAGAAACAGAGCAACACTACACATACAAGACCTCAGCAGTCTATACCACAGAGGTAGAGGCTGGCTGTGTGGCTCAGGTGATCTTATCCAGGAAGTTTTGTCTGAGAGAGAGAGAGAGAGAGAGAGAGAGAGAGAGAGAGAGAGAGAGAGAGAGAGAGAGAGAGAGAGAGAGATACTGACTATTACAGAACAATCTAGCGCCAAATAAGATTACCCCCGTCTCTCAAACCTCGTCTCCCTGCCTAGCTCACACGCCCTATGACTACATTACGTCGTAGAGGTTGTGTTGTGTGGAGGCTGAGGGACCAGCATTAAGACGCTGGTGACCGTCCTAAGATAGTTCATACAAGAGAGTTTATCCTAAGGCAGCTGATAGGAGTCTTTGTGAACCACGACTTTGATCTGTCTTCTGTTAGGTACACAAAGGCGCTTCAATTTAGGCCTAGTGTGTGTCTGATGTTCTTACTACCAAAATGTGTTTCTCTTGCCAACCAATTCCCAGTACAGTATACCATTGCTGATACTGATAATACTGTTCTGGTGACCTACTTTGTCTTGACACTGATAATAAACTGTTTCTTGACCTTGGCTCGTCTCCTCTCAGATAAACATACACGACCAAGTCACCACAACTGAACAAAATAGCGTCAAAGGCTCCATGCTTGAGGCCCTCTTCCCCAGCACTCACAAGTCAGGAACGAGAACCTGTCATCTGAGGGGGAACTGTAAGACGCCTTTGATGATGGTGGTGGTGGATGTGGGTAATGGGTGATATATGTGGGTAATGGGTGATATATGTGGGTAATGGCTGATATATGTGGGTAATGGGTGATATATGTGGGTAATGGGTGATATATGTGGGTAATGGGTGAAATATGTGGGTAATGGGTGATATATGTGGGTAATGGGTGATATATGTGGGTGGTAAAGAGGAAGGTGTGGGATGGAGATGGGCGTTACCTCACTTCAACCCTGGAGACATGGGAGGGGTTGGGGAGGGGTTGGGGAGGGGTTGGGGAGGAGGGACGCTGGAGATGAATACTGATAGACCTCGGGGATCACCACCAGATTTCTCGCCAGTGCTTCTCATGTCAGTCAATAGTATGGGTGTGTCACGACCTACGCCCCCCCCCCCTACCCTTTGTCTTACACACCCTCTTCCTCTCCTCCTGTGTGTGTGTGTGTGTGTGTGTGTGTGTCCAAAATAACAAAACATCAACCAAAAACACACACACACAAATAGCTCCTTGCCCAATACCATGTTCCTCCAAAGTAAAAGATTTGTATACGATAATAATAATAATAATTTGGGTAAAAGTTTACCTCTAAGATAACCAGAGGGCGTGTAACTTAGTAAAATAAACTCCATAATGAGGAAGGCAGCCACACCCGAGGAGGAAAAATCCAATCACCTCAAGATTAGAACACCCCAGCGTAGTTCCCCTGAGGATTAACCTAACCTAACCCAACCGGGGAGGGTACTTATATACGACAGTCTTGATGGTATATACATGAATCAAACAGACGTGATGAAAACAATACGAGAGAGAGAGAGAGAGAGAGAGAGAGAGAGAGAGAGAGAGAGATATCAAGACAACTAACTGTAAAGGGATGGACGACGCCCGCCAATGGAACGAACGAGGTAGTAATGACGTGACCCACAGATAATTGGACTGAGAGACGTGTGAAGAGAAACAACCTTTACAACTGGAGGCCAAATGTAATAAAAGCTGTGGTATCAGATAAGGGTGTGTGAAGGATGGCTCTGTGATGAACGAGAGAGAAAGGAAGACAGAGTGATGGGCAGGAAGAGGTAAAACACTGATAAAATAACGCATAAGACGGAGGTGTATATAATGAGAGGGGGAGACTAAAGAAGATGGAGGGATGTGTTGATAAGAGGGAGGTGGTGGTCAGCCTGCAGGGACGGAGAGAGGCAGTTTACAGTACAAGGAAGAGTGAAGAGTTAATACGGGAGTGATGTTTGGGACGTTGAGAGGCTGGCGGGTGAGGCTGGCGGGTGAGGTTGATGGGTGAGGCTGGCGGGTGAGGCTGGCGGGTGAGGCTGGCGAGGTTAAACACTACATTCTAGAGACTTACAGACGGCAGTTACCACAGAGGAACGCATCTATCACAGTATCATGAATCAATATTGTGTGAATTTGTTATTTTAATCTTCATTCCGGTCACGTGAGAAAAGGCTTGACAAGATACCTAACACACACACAAACACTCCTCAAATTGTCAATAATTCAAGAGTGTTAGAAAAATTATTATATACACTGAGAGGCAGTTTAGTCGTGGAGGTGAAAGGCCTCGAGTCACAGTGAGTGTGGCTGGACGTGACCTGCCCACACAATTATTACAACTTAAAAAATATATATATACAAACATAGTGGTCCCCCCCCCCCCTCCAGGCCGGGAAGAATTTACCAGAGAGCTGATACAACCCACACAACGGGCCAAGGTAATTTTCCCTCAATCTTACAAACTCTTGGTGAAAAAATTTAATTTTCTAGACCCGGACATGAAATTCCTCGAGTTCTCCCTCATCTTGAAACTCAGCGATTGCTTTCTCTTGACGGCTGGGAACAGACAGATGGGAGGGAGGGAGGGAGAAGCCATGCCACCCTCCCGCGAGCGACGGCGTGACTTAAGAAATAACATGCACCACAGAATTCCAGGCTCTATATTTCACAGTTGTTCCCTTGAGCGTCGACAACTACCACTAAATCGGGAGGGGAGGGAAAGGAGGGAGGGTCCACCTTCCCCCCCGACACGGTTGAGACTAGTGGAGGGAAAGTCACGTGGGAAATTAGGAGATTTAGAGAAGAATATCCTTAAGAGCACCGCCGTGAATAACAACACACCATAAAGCCTCTGGTACAAGTCTTTATGGGTATTATTCAGCGCTGCACCACCACAACACCACCTAGTATTACTCTGTTGTTCTGTACCAAAAAGCTTGATTTTCACCGTCTGTTGTGGCGTACACAAGAAGGTCGCTGGGGTGATCCTTGAAGAGAGCCAGCGTGGAGTACTTGAGGTGTTGACCATGGCCTCTGCTCCTGGCCTCTTCCCTTTACACCGCCTGACCTACAAAGCGGCCTCCGGTATTCCTGGGTCAACCCCTTTATTTCAATACGATCCTACCGCCTATTGGTCACTTCCAGAACTGCCCTCTCTCTCTCTCTCTCTCTCTCTCTCTCAGTATAATCAATACGTTGCTCGTGTAAACTTATAATACAAATTGCCTGAAAAAAAATGCTCCTGATACATTTTAATTCATCAAATAACTATTATTACAAATCATTTTAAACCTCTGTGTGTGTGTGGACATAAAGGTGGCGTGGGTGACCTTAATGTGATGCGAGTGTGGGGTGACCGGGCCACGACCTACTGCTCCTCGCTCTTCACGCCCACACCGCCCTCACCTGTCTCACCTTACCCCTACACCAACACACCTTCCTCTATACGCCCATCAAGTGTTTACGCATCACACCATCACATTACGCAAAGAAAATATAAACAATAAACACAAATTTTCCCCTGCCACCGTGAAGACAATGATCCGAGGCCGTGAAGACAATGATACGGGGGCTGTGAAGAAAATGATCCGGGAGCCGTGAAGACAATGATCCGGGGGCCGTGAAGACAATGATGCGGGGGCCGTGAAGACAATGATCCGGGGGCCGTGAAGACAATGATGCGGGGGCCGTGAAGACAATGATCCGGGGGCCGTGAAGACAATGATCCGGGAGCCGTGAAGACAATGATGCGGGGGCCGTGAAGACAATGATGCGGGGGCCGTGAAGACAATGATGCGGGGGCCGTGAAGACAATGATCCGGGGGCCGTGAAGACAATGATCCGGGACCCGTGAAGACGAGGACAATACGAGGGAAGAGAGGTTAAATGAATGCACTACCCGCCCTCAAGGTTTTCTCGGAACAGCTCGTACTGCTAACTGTTGTGTCTTGGTCTGTCGCTCTACTTCCACACGTCATCTTTAGGTTCAAGAGAGAGAGAGAGAGAGAGAGAGAGAGAGAGAGAGAGAGAGAGAGAGAGAGAGAGAGAGAGAGAGAGAGAGCAACATCTAAGCTCCCTCACAATAAACCCTCGTACAGAAAAGTGCTCCTCCACCCCACTGCACATCATACAGTCTTATTGCCCCTCCCCAGCTGCCTCACCCCCCCCCCCAGTCACAAACCTAACCCCCAAACCTACCTGTACTGACAACACTCACCACAACAACACCCCCATACTGACAACACTCACCACAACACCACCCCCATACTGACAACACTCACCACAACAACACCCCCATACTGACAACACTCACCACAACAACACCCCCATACTGACAACACTCACCACAACAACACCCCATACTGACAACACTCACCACAACAACACCCCCATACTGACAACACTCACCACAACAACACCCCCATACTGACAACACTCACCACAACAACACCCCCATACTGACAACACTCACCACAACAACACCCCCATACTGACAACACTCACCACAACAACACCCCCATACTGACAACACTCACCACAACAACACCCCCATACTGACAACACTCACCACAACAACACCCCCATACTGACAACACTCACCACAACAACACCCCCATACTGACAACACTCACCACAACAACACCCCCATACTGACAACACTCACCACAACAACACCCCCATACTGACAACACTCACCACAACAACACCCCCATACTGACAACACTCACCACAACAACACCCCCATACTGACAACACTCACCACAACAACACCCCCATACTGACAACACTCACCACAACAACACCCCCATACTGACAACACTCACCACAACAACACCCCCATACTGACAACACTCACCACAACAACACCCCCATACTGACAACACTCACCACAACAACACCCCCATACTGACAACACTCACCACAACAACACCCCCATACTGACAACACTCACCACAACAACACCCCCATACTGACAACACTCACCACAACAACACCCCCATACTGACAACACTCACCACAACAACACCCCCATACTGACAACACTCACCACAACAACACTCCCATACTGACAACACTCACCACAACAACACCCCCATACTGACAACACTCACCACAACAACACCCCCATACTGACAACACTCACCACAACAACACCCCCATACTGACAACACTCACCACAACAACACTCCCATACTGACAACACTCACCACAACAACACCCCCATACTGACAACACTCACCACAACAACACCTACTCTGACACAACCAACATCAACTGCACGTTTAGGGGGTATTGCCATGACATCTTTTACACTGTAAGCACTGACAACACCAACACCTGTATTGACATCACCACTTCATGATGTCAAATTTACAACATCAAGACTCTCCATCATTTACAACATCAAGACTCTCCATCATTTACAACATCAAGGCTCCCCATCACTTACAACATCAAGGCTCCCCATCACTTACAACATCAAGACTCCCCATCATTTACAACATCAAGGCTCCCCATCAGTTACAACATCAAGGCTCCCCATCATTTACAACATAAAGACTCTCCATCATTTACAACATCAAGACTCCCCATCATTTACAACAAGACTCTCCATCATTTACAACATCAAGGCTCCCCGTCATTTACAACATCAAGGCTCCCCATCATTTACAACATCAAGACTCCCCATCATTTACAACATCAAGACTCCCCATCACTTACAACATCAAGGCTCCCCATCATTTTCAACATCAAGACTCCCCATCATTTACAACATCAAGACTCTCCATCATTTACAACATCAAGACTCTCCATCATTTACAAAATCAAGACTCCCCATCATTTACAACATCAAGACTCTCCATCATTTACAACATCAAGACTCTCCATCATTTACAACATCAAGACTCTCCATCATTTACAACATCAAGACTCCCCGTCATTTACAACATCAAGACTCCCCGTCATTTACAACATCAAGGCTCCCCATCATTTACAACATCAAGACTCCCCATCATTTACAACATCAAGACTCTCCATCATTTACAACATCAAGACTCTCCATCATTTACAACATCAAGACTCCCCGTCATTTACAACATCAAGACTCCCCATCATTTACAACATCAAGGCTCCCCATCATTTACAACATCAAGACTCCCCATCATTTACAACATCAAGACTCCCCATCATTTACAACATCAAGACTCTCCATCATTTACAACATCAAGGCTCCCCGTCATTTACAACATCAAGGCTCCCCATCATTTACAACATCAAGGCTCCCCATCATTTACAACATCAAGGCTCCCCATCATTTACAACATCAAGACTCTCCATCATTTACAACATCAAGACTCTCCATCATTTACAACATCAAGACTCCCCATCATTTACAACATCAAGGCTCCCCATCATTTACAACATCAAGGCTCCCCATCATTTACAACATCAAGACTCTCCATCATTTACAACATCAGGGCTCCCCATCATTTACAACATCAAGGCTCCCCACCATTTACAACATCAAGACTCTCCATCATTTACAACATCAAGACTCCATCATTTACAACATCAAGACTCCCCATCATTTACAACATCAAGGCTCCCCATCATTTACAACATCAAAACTCCCCATCATTTACAACATCAAGACTCTCCATCATTTACAACATCAAGACTCTCCATCATTTACAACATCAAGACTCCATCATTTACAACATCAAGACTCCCCAACATTTACAACATCAAGACTCCCCATCATTTACAACATCAAGGCTCCCCATCATTTACAACATCAAGACTCTCCATCATTTACAACATCAAGACTCTCCATCATTTACAACATCAAGACTCCCCATCATTTACAACATCGAGACTCCCCATCATTTACAACATCGAGGCTCTCAATCATTTACAACATCAAGACTCTCCATCATTTACAACATCAAGACTCCATCATTTACAACATCAAGACTCCCCATCACTTACAACATCAAAACTCCCCATCATTTACAACATCAAGGCTCCCCATCATTTACAACATCAAGACTCTCCATCATTTACAACATCAAGACTCTCCATCATTTACAACATCAAGACTCCCCATCATTTACAACATCAAGGCTCCCCATCATTTACAACATCAAGACTCTCCATCATTTACAACATCAAGACTCCCCATCATTTACAACATCAAGACTCCATCATTTACAACATCAAGGCTCCCCATCATTTACAACATCAAGACTCTCCATCATTTACAACATCAAGACTCTCCATCATTTACAACATCAAGACTCCCCATCATTTACATCAAGACTCCCCATCATTTACAACATCAAGGCTCCCCATCATTTACAACATCAAGACTCTCCATCATTTACAACATCAAGACTCTCCATCATTTACAACATCAAGACTCTCCATCATTTACAACATCAAAGCTCCCCATCAGTTACAACATCAAGGCTCCCCATCATTTAAAACATCAAGACTCTCCATCATTTACATCAAGACTCCCCATCATTTACAACAAGACTCTCCATCATTTACAACATCAAGGCTCCCCATCATTTACAACATCAAGACTCTCCATCATTTACAACATCAACTCTCTCCATCATTTACAACATCAAGGCTCCCCATCATTTACAACATCAAGACTCTCCATCATTTACAACATCAAGACTCCCCATCATTTACAACATCAAGGCTCCCCGTCATTTACAACATCAAGGCTCCCCATCATTTACAACATCAAGACTCTCCATCATTTACAACATCAAGACTCCCCATCATTTACAACATCAAGACTCCACATCATTTACAACATCAAGGCAGCTTCACCAACACAGAAGTAGTGTAAAGGGAGCAGCGTCAGAGTTAGGCCGTGAAGAGCGGGATTGACGGATTACAAAGCAAGAGTTTAACTGTTTACGGCCCGTCACTCCTCTCGCTGATACCGTCTCTCACCCGGTGATCCTCGCTAACTGACTGTCAACACCTCGCTATAACACACCACCGTCAACACCTCGCTATAACACACCACCGTCAACACCTCGCTACAACACACCACCGTCAACACCTCGCTACAACACACCACCGTCAACACCTCGCTACAACACACCACCGTCAACACCTCGCTACAACACACCACCGTCAACACCTCGCTACAACACACCACTGTCAACACCTCGCTACAACACACCACCGTCAACACACCACCGTCAACACCTCGCTACAACACACCACCGTCAACACCTGGCTACAACACACCACCGTCAACACCTGGCTACAACACACCACCGTCAACACCTCGCTACAACACACCACTGTCAACACCTCGCTACAACACACCACCGTCAACACCTCGCTACAACACACCACCGTCAACACCTGGCTACAACACACCACCGTCAACACCTGGCTACAACACACCACCGTCAACACCTCGCTACAACACACCACCGTCAACACCTCGCTACAACACACCACTGTCAACACCTCGCTACAACACACCACCGTCAACACCTCGCTACAACACACCACCGTCAACACCTCGCTACAACACACCACCGTCAACACCTGGCTACAACACACCACCGTCAACACCTTGCTATAACACACCACCGTCAACACCTCGCTACAACACACCACCGTCAATACCTCGCTACAACACACCACCGTCAACACCTGGCTACAACACACCACCGTCAACACCTCGCTACAACACACCACTGTCAACACCTCGCTACAACACACCACTGCAATACTAACGTGAGGTAAAAGGCAGGAAAAATCTTTATGATGTTGAAGTGTAATGATAAATGTGCTGTCATGATGCTTGAGGGGGGGCGGACGAACAAAGATAATACAATACTATAAATGCCGCCCCTTCCACTGTGTAGCGTCACTGGGGGAGAGGTGATGACGGGGGGAAGAGCCTCTCATTCATATCCATACCTCTCTCTCTCTCTCTCTCTCAATAACCTTCACAATAAGACAATGGAACATAAAATACTGCTTATGACTTGATATCCCAACCTAACACACACAGAATTATGTTAAAACACACACACACACACGCACACTGAAAATTCCTTTACGCCACAATAAGTCGTCAATAAATATGGTAAAACAGTGTGGTGGTGTGTGTGGGGGGGGGGGGGAGTGGGCGTGCTGTGTGTGTGGGGGGGGGAGTGGGCGTGCTGTGTGTGTGGGGGGGGAGTGGGCGTGCTGTGTGTGTGTGGGGGGGGAGTGGGCGTGCTGTGTGTGTGGGGGGGGGGCCGTGCTGTGTGTGTGTGTGGGGGGGGGCCGTGCTGTGTGTGTGGGGGGGGTGGGCGTGCTGTGTGTGTGGGGGGAGTGGGCGTGCTGTGTGTGTGGGGGGGGGAGTGGGCGTGCTGTGTGTGTGTGGGGGGGAGTGGGTGTGCTGTGTGTGTGGGGGGGGGGGGGTGGGCGTGCTGTGTGTGCTCTGGAAAAGTTGTTGTTGTGTTGTGTTGAGGCTGTAAATCTTACGGCGTCCAAGAGTGAAACAATTTCTGGCAATCGGCAGCTCACAGTAATGTCATGACCGAGCTCCGTGGCTTTACCCAATCTAATATTTTCCTGTCGTTATGAAACACGCCCCCGTCCCCCTCTCCGCCCCTGCCCCCGCCCCCCACGGGTTATTTGATATTAAAGTGTATATTTCTAATTAACATAAAAAAGCACGTATATTCTAAATTAAACTCGGGCTTATGAAAATGGTCTACGTATTTTAAATAACATTACGGTACGGACGATTTGTGTGTGTGTGTGTGTGTGGGTGCTGGGGCAGTTACGACCTCAGGTTTGACCAAATTCGGACGTTTATCATTTCCCCGCGTCACCACCAACGAAAGACCTCCGCATCTGATTTGGTCAAGTCCAGAGGTGTAATTTAAAGCTATTTTTACCCCCCGCCGACCGTGAGTCAATCAGTCAGGTGCAATCATACATCTCTGTAGCCTCTGCAGGGGGATATTTTAACGCCCCAGCCTCTGAGAATCTGTGGCCCAGCTCAGTCCTCTGCACCTTGATGAGTGCATCACGTGGAGGAGGAAGCGTGTATCAGTCAAGTCAGTCAGTAAGAGCCGCTCACATGGGTAACGCTGTCAAAAATATTTCAAAACATTAGACTGCGTCACCTCCAGTGGTCATGGTGGCGGTGAGGGACCAAACTAGGACCACGCTAAGACCATACCAGGGCCACGCGTTTAGTCGAGTTTAACGTGAAGGGAGTGAGCGTAGTGCCGCCACCTGCCTGCCCGCCTTATCGACAACCTCCCTGTCAGCCTGAACTCCTCCCTATCAGCCTGAACGCCTTCCCACCAACCTGAACGCCTCTCTATCAGCCTGAACGCCTCTCCACCAACCTGAACGCCTCCCCACCAACCTGAACGCCTCTCTATCAGCCTGAACGCCTCCCCACCAACCTGAACGCCTCCCTATCAGCCTGAACGCCTTCCTGTCAACCTGACCCACTAGCAGAACGTCAGCGTCACCACCCTACCCATCTACCCGCTCCCTAGCCTGCCTATCGCCCCTCCCTCTGACACACAGCAGGACGTGAGAGTGACAGGCATGAAGAAACGCTGAAAAATTGTCTGATGATCCCTCACCGGTATCGAGGGAGGAGGAAGGTGGGGAGGAAGGGTGAGGGAAGAGGAAGAAGTGAGAGAAAGGTGAAAGAGAGGGGGTGGGGAAGGGGAAGAAGGGAAGGGGGGGAAGGTAGGATGGTGACACCCCCTCCCCTCTACCTGTTGTGGGGAAGGTGTACCGCTTGGTGTGTATTAATGGCCTCAGGTGTTTTTACTTGGCGAAATGAAGATATGACCGTGTGTGTGTGTTTACGGTTCTGTCTGTCAGAGGGTGTCGCTGGACCAGGTGTTAGGAGACGCCCCTCCGGCACCCTCTTATTACGGCCCATGCACAGCCTCCCTGACACATTCCACTAATCTAAACTGGACCCAAAATACATGTCGTGGGCGTGGGAAGGCGCGGGGGCGTGGAGGTCAGAGTCCACCTTCAGCTGTGGTGCGGGGGCGGGGGCGGCAGCTTCCCCAACACCAACATTACGTTTTTAATTGACTTTTACGACGCGAGGGAATACATACAGCTTATTCTTTATTGCCTCAACCCACAAAGCGAGTCAAAACTGCACACGCGCGCGCACGCACGCACGCACGCACGCACGCACACACACACACACCGCTTATTCCTAGGATTGTATCGATAAAAGCTGCATGACTGGAGGAGGAGGAGGAAGAGACCCGGGTGTTGGTTGAGGTAAGCGGCTCAGCACCAGGACTCTGCGGGTAGATTATACATAAGGGGTTGGAGACAGAAGACCCTACTGGTGGTGCAGGAGGCGGCACAAGGAAGTCTCTTGATTGAGTCACCATCTGCCTTGGTATTGCTCGGTAGGTCTCGTCGTTTTAGCTGAGTTTGGCTTCTCTGTCAGGACGTCTTTCCAAAGTAATTGACTGACTGACTGATCGATTGACTGTCTGGCCTCGTTGACTGTCCTAACTGCCATTTCCTCTCACCCTCCCCGTCTCTACCTCGACCAGACCACCCACTTGTCTACCGATGCCAGATGAACGACCAAAAACACACACCATTGACCACAGATCTAGGTCACTCTTGTTGTGACATAGCCTCGCCAGTATTGTAAAGTTGAGAACGAGTGTTAATGTTGCTGCCCATCAGTTGACTACCATCACCGGGTCACTACCGTGTCGGGCCCACCACTCACGCTGTCCCGGGAGCGTCCCCGATAAAATTTTGAATTCCAATAAAATTGTTTACGTTTTTGTGTATCTATAACATTGAAAAGCGATATATCATGCATACAGGAAAATAGTCATTGGTTGGTGGCGATATAGCCGATGTGCACAGCCGACACAAGTGTTGTTCATATACAGTAACGTTGTGTGTGTGTGTGTGTGAGAGAGGAAAAACACTGGTTATGTATGGCGACCTTTAACACACTAGTCTACCTGGCACTTCCCGTGAGCGTCGTCTAAACTCTCACTCCTCTTCAACCAGTTCCACCGTCTCCAATCCACTTACCCCCCCCCCCCCCCCACGAGCCAGTACTACCAAGATAATAATAATAATCTGTCTAATAATCAATATCATTTTTCACTCCTTCACCTCAGCGGTAATAATAAAATAAAAAAACAATACATTGTATTTATCACTACAGGTTTGCCCGTCAGCTAAAAAACAAAATAATAAAATTGTTTGTAATATGAAAGAATTAAAACACAACTTCAATTACAGGGGAAACAAAAGCCCTCACGATTGTTGATATGTAAGGCACAAACAACAACAACACCAAACTTTGGCCAACAACTCCACGAAAAAAAAAAAGTTTGGAGGATTGAGGAAAAAATATTTACCACGTACTCTCCCGATATTTTTTTAATATTTTATTGTATTTTTTTCAAGGTTGGTGTTTTTAAATATGGAGTCATCTAGTGGTGAGATCCCCGCCCGCCCATATACCGTAACACCACACCACACCACCACTACCATCACACCACACCCTAACCCCATTGTGGACGACACTAACGGCCTCTATTAAGTTATCACGTATGTATGGCGCCACAACACACAAAAATACTTGAGCTTTACCTAGTTAGGGAGTTCTGGCTCTCTCTCCTCCTCCAAGACCTTACCCCTCACTCCTCCAACGTCTTTCTCCTCCCCCTCCACCCCCCACCACTACAACACCTGAACCGGAGCGAGAAATAAAACAAAACGAAAAAAATAAATAAAAAATTACAATGTTTGGAATAATTTGTTATGTGTAGCCAAACGCGGAATAAGTTTAGAGAAAAAAAATCCTCACAATCCAATTTACTTTTTTGTTTTTGTTTTGTTTTGCGTATCATGTTCAGCCTGGCAGCTGCATCACGGGCGCCAACAAGTCCTGCTGTGGAAGGGAGTAAATTTACCTGAATAACTAATGAAAGCAAACAAACAAACACACACACACAAACAAACAAACACACACACACACACACGGCCGAGGGACAACTAACAACATTGTTTGCCAACGAGTGCAAACTATATTTAAAAGAAGGAAAGAAAGGAGGAAATGTTCGCTGATTTTAAATGATCGCGTCCAGCATGTGTGTGTGTGTGTGTGTGTGCAATGGAGTATACAAACGTAAATTTCAAATGCATTTTTCTAATGGCCGCGTCGATAGTCAATACACTGGCCTGGAGTACGCAGAGACACACACACACACACATTTTTCCACCCAGTGCTGACAGCTTCTGCCTGGGTGAGCTCAACCCTCGCTTCACCTACCATAGTCAACCTGGCCACGAGGTAAATACTGGCAACTCTCTCTCTCTCTCAACCCTACACACACACACAGTGGGTTAGGTTAGGTTACGTTGGCTCTTGTCACGATTCGACTCGGTATACACACTGTGAACTGATACGAGGCTTTGTAAATTAGATTAGGTGACATCAGGTGATGTCAGGTGAGGCCAGGGTACCATGAATCCTTTCCAGGTAAGATAATGAGCAGCTGAACGATACCATTGTCCCTCCCATTCATCCTCGCTGATTTATACCCAACAAATTGGCCATCACAGAGCACAGCTGTGAAAGCACCGCCGACCCGCAATTATTAAGACCGGACAGTGTAGGCATCATAACGAGCTTCAGACCAGGTAATAATACATCAGTCGTCAGTATCATCACTAATATCGTTATCTCTCTATCACTCGCTTTTATCATCACCATCACACGAGACCACTACATGCACTATACACGTACACTATAAAAGCTCTTCAACAATACCACAAACATCTTCAAAATTCACAGGTAGATTAAAGTCCTTTTTCACCTGTTCTTCAAAAATGGCGGCAAGTTTACTGTTGAACTCGAGGGTGGGATGGTGGGGGGGAGGTGTTGGAGATGATGGTGGGGGGGAGGTGTTGGAGATGATGGTTGGGGGGGAGGTGTTGGAGATGGTAGTTGGGGGGAGGGGGAGGTGTTGGAGATGATGGTTGGGGGGGAGGGGGAGGTGTTGGAGATGATGGTTGGGGGGGAGGGGGAGGTGTTGGAGATGATGGTTGGGGGGGAGGTGTTGGAGATGGTAGTTGGGGGAGGGGGAGGTGTTGGAGATGATGGTTGGGGGGGAGGGGTGTTGGAGATGATGGTTGGGGGGAGGTGTTGGAGATGGTAGTTGGGGGGAGGGGGAGGTGTTGGAGATGATGGTTGGGGGGAGGAGTAGGTGTTGGAGATGATGGTAGGTGGGGAGTTGTTGGAGATGGTAGATGGGGGGAGGGGGAGGTGTTGGAGATGATGGTTGGGGGGGAGGGGGAGGTGTAGGAGATGATGGTTGGGGGGGAGGTGTTGGAGATGATGGTTGGGGGGGAGGTGTTGGATATGATGGTTGGGGGGAGGGGTGTTGGAGATGATGGTTGGGGGGAGGTGTTGGAGATGATGGTTGGGGGAGGGGAGGTGTTGGAGATGATGGTTGGGGGGGGAGGTGTTGGAGATGATGGTTGGGGGGGAGGTGTTGGAGATGATGGTTGGGGGGGAGGTGTTGGAGATGATGGTTGGGGGGGAGGTGTTGGAGATGATGGTTGGGGGGGAGGGGGAGGTGTTGGAGATGATGGTTGGGGGGGAGGTGTTGGAGATGGTAGTTGGGGGGAGGGGGAGGTGTTGGAGATGATGGTTGGGGGGGAGGGGGAGGTGTTGGAGATGATGGTTGGGGGGGAGGTGTTGGAGATGATGGTTGGGGGGGAGGTGTTGGAGATGATGGTTGGGGGGGAGGGGGAGGTGTTGGAGATGATGGTTGGGGGGAGGTGTTGGAGATGATGGTGTGGGGGGAGGTGTTGGAGATGATGGTTGGGGGGGAGGGGGAGGTGTTGGAGATGATGGTTGGGGGGAGGTGTTGGAGATGATGGTTGGGGGGGAGGTGTTGGAGATGATGGTTGGGGGGAGGGGGAGGTGTTGGAGATGATGGTTGGGGGGGAGGTGTTGGAGATGATGGTTGGGGGGAGGGGTAGGTGTTGGAGATGATGGTTGGGGGGAGGGGTAGGTGTTGGAGATGATGGTTGGGGGGGAGGGGGAGGTGTTGGAGATGATGGTTGGGGGGAGGTGTTGGAGATGGTAGTTGGGGGGAGGGGGAGGTGTTGGAGATGATGGTTGGGGGGGAGGTGTTGGAGATGGTAGTTGGGGGAGGGGGAGGTGTTGGAGATGATGGTTGGGGGGAGGGGGAAGTGTTGGAGATGATGGTTGGGGGGAGGGGGAAGTGTTGGAGATGATGGTTGGGGGAGGGGTAGGTGTTGGAGATGATGGTTGGGGGGAGGGGGAGGTGTTGGAGATGATGGTTGGAGGGGGAGGTGTTGGAGATGATGGTTGGGGGGGAGGTGTTGGAGATGGTAGTTGGGGGGAGGGGGAGGTGTTGGAGATGATGGTTGGGGGGAGGGGGAGGTGTTGGAGATGATGGTTGGGGGGAGGGGGAGGTGTTGGAGATGATGGTTGGGGGGAGGGGTAGGTGTTGGAGATGATGGTTGGGGGGAGGGGTAGGTGTTGGAGATGATGGTTGGGGGGAGGGGTAGGTCTTGGAGATGATGGTAGTGGTAGTAGTGGTGGTGGATGCAGACAGCTACAGTGTCACTTTAAAATCCTTCTCCGTTACTCCACTTCTTGGTGAGGGGAGAGAGGGTGGTAGTCGGGTGAGGGAGAAGGGCAATGAAAGGAGAGACGAGCCCCTCCACCACGCCACAGTACGTCTCCTCTACGCATGTCTCACCCCATCAAGTCTGGATCGAGATATTTCCCAACACACGGAACCTTATTAATACCCCCCCCCCCCCCCACCTGGCGAAGGAAGGCTGGCCAATAGCAGATGAAAATGCATTCCTTTTTTTTTAATGTTGGTCAGGTTAGGTTAGGTTAGGTTAGGTTATACATTGTGCCACACCAGCATTAAACATCTCATTAACACACAACACTATAATGGCTAGAGAGGTCACCCGTAAGTTATGGAGTAAACCCCTCGTATGTCTCAAGAGTTGGGGACTATATAAATGTTTCTCATTTTATTTATGTTATACACATACCCGGTAACTCCCCAGTAATACACAAGATAAAAAGTTCCCAAACTATCAAGGTAAAAAAAAAATTGTATCCTTCATCTACGTTACAGGTACAAAATAGTAGCTACAATAAGATGACTGTAGCTGTCACCTTCAGAACATAAGGTCAAGTCACACCTGTGATACAGCCATAGTGTTACAGCCAGGTGAGAGGTTGACGGCACTCAGGCTTCTTGGTGGCCACCCATAACAACCTTTCCACACATTTCACAAGGGGGCAGTAGTGATGTTTGTGTGTGTGTGAACTGTGACCTATGCTGCATCATCCCCGGGCAACATCCTCTTTAGCTGCCCCGGCCACCAATATCGGTCGACTCGTACACTCGCTCCACTCTGCCTCACTGTCTGCTAGCGGTGCAGGTGGAGTAGTCCTCAGGCTGACTCCTCCAGCCCCCCCCCCCCCCCTTGTAAGCTTATCCCTTTCTCGGAAGGAGGGAGGCGAGGGAGGGAGGGAGGAAGGCAAGGTGACGTGGGAGAAGGAGGTGGGGGCGAGGAGGGGGGTGGGGGCGAGGAGGGAGGTGGGGGCGAGGAGGGGGGGGTGGGGGCGAGGAGGGGGAGGTGGGGGCGAGGAGGGGAGAGGAGGGAGGTGGGGGCGAGGAAGAGGAGGTGGGGCGAGGAGGGGGAGTTGGGGAGGGATAACACACCCATATTAAGACAACACATTAACAAGAACATTGGTCATCTCTGTAATAATAAGACAGAGACGCCAAGACACGACAGTCGGACCAACTCTCGCCTCACCACCACCAGTATCACTCTCTTTACGGTCAATTAGCCGCCGCCGCCATATTTATTACCACACCACCACCATGAACAAGAAAACCTCCGTGACGTGAGGTGTAGTATGGTGATAACTGCCAACACACCACCACCACACACCATCACCACCACCAAACAGTTTATATCAAGGTCATAGTTACACCTGTAGGTCTGGCAGGGTTAGTCGTAGTCTGTCCCGTGATCTGACACCAGACACAAACAAACCAGAACTAACTAAATCAAATCACAACGTAATGACCTTAAGGTTAGATTTGTTGTCCACGTTACAAGCTGCGGCGAACTGTGACCAGACGAGTTGATTCAGCTCAGAGGGGGGGCGTACACAAGGGGTTAAGAGACCAGGTGAGGGATTCAAGGGTGGAACTGTAGTTTGTCGGCTTCAGTATATATATAAAGAAGTTATATATGTACTTAGTGTTTCAGGACCCCCTCCCGCCCCTTAATAATCATCGTGACAACTTTCAACCACCTGGCCTGACCTGACCCGCTACAAGAGGTCAACAGAACAATATTGGTAAGAACAGTGTGGCAGGGTGGTGGTGGCCCCGTGTCCAGCACCAGCCAAACAGTGTCCTCCGGCTAATAATACAGTTAGCGTTAATGAAAGTGTTAATTTGGAGCGGAAGAGTTATCGTAATTTGAGATCACTAACACCAAAAATTGAGTTAGTATCGTGTCATGAGACGGATTAGATTATCGCGTCCACTGCCAGTACACAGAGGCCAGGGAGGTGTGTTTACGGCTCTCTTTAAGGTAAGGTTAGGTTAGGTTAAGTGAGAGAGTGGAGGGTAGTACTGTTAGGTTAGGTTAAGTGAGAGAGTGGAGGGTGGTGCTGTTAGGTGTCTACACTGTTTATATTGTCTACGGACTCACAAATAAATATTTTGCCAATTGTAAAACCTGAACTTACACATGTACAAAACTCACACTATCTCTACAAAAACTTTTTTTTTTTCAGCCTGGGAGTTAAAACTTCATGCTTGAATTTTTTGGCCTCACACTATACTGTACACGTGTTCTTGTTCACACAGGTTCTCAAACACTAAATGAGTCACAACATTAATATGTAAGGATGGAAGACGCTTAGTGGCGGTGCATATTACAGTAGTGTGTTGACCCTTGGCTCACTGACCTCCTCCCCTCCCCACCTACAACCTCTTTCCCTCCCACCGTGCCTAATACTGGCTTCCCACCTTCAGCGAGAGGACAGTGAGAGACTGAGGCGGAAGGATACACGTAAGAAGGTGATCAGTGGCAGAGAATGACGATAACAGACACACTCACCAACATGTCAACAAACACTAACTGAGCAAAAGCAATATTGTGATGTGGCTTAAACTGCAGAGAAGCCACACCATGACTCCTGTATGACCTTCAGCGTGTGTCTGCTACAGCAGTCATCACACATTACCATCACCCCCCCCCCCATGCCAGTATAAACACTCATCACCTCACCACACAACATGTCACAGCAAAACCTAACCTAACCCACAAAACCCAATCATCCACGTTTAACTGGAGACCAACGTGTGTGTGTAAAGACTTAGAGACACCCACACCGTGAGACGAGTGGCGTACAGGGTAGTATAGACTCTGACCAACTACTGTAACGAGTGGTGTTGGGTTAATTGAGCCAACAGGACCCACAGTCTCACCCAACACCGTCCATAGTTAATGCCGCCAGCAACCCCTCTGACACACGTTACCGAGAGGACAGTTACAGCAATATAAAACTGGTGATGGAGGCCTTGCTCTCTCTCCCCCGTGTAACAAATAGTCAAGTCTTAAAAACAAATAAAATGTTGCGGGATATGTCAGATGGCGATATTGGGCCTCGCTCCCCGACTCTTCCATAACATCCACACAGACGCACTGGCACACTCCTCTCCACCGTCGCCAGAAAAGTTAAAAGTCCGACACAACTCTCTCCACACACACACATAAATTGTCCTATCCTGACAAAAATTTACACAATCCATTACAATCTGAAAGCAATAACAAGAGCAAACACGTTCATTAACTTTCTGATAACAACAAGTGTAACGCCATTTGAAAGAGAAATACACAGAATTTACATATTAGATTACTGTAAATAAATGCAGCCCGGCCCGTGTTATATACAGCATGCATACTGAATCCCAAGTTACAGTAATTGTGATTATTGGCCACTGTTGTAACCAGCTCTCGGTACACTGAGGAGAGTGACTTTGTGGGTCTTCTTCCTCCTCCTCCTCTTCCTTCCTTCCTTCCCCCACAATTTTTTTTCCCGTGTTGGGACTCACCACCACCGCTCACACCACACCACCACCACACTACCACAACGAAACTATCACCCATACCACACCACTAAACCCACTCCACAGCATCACACATGGAGGTGAATATAATGAATTAAAGCAAACCAAGGTAAGAACATCATGGCGGCGTGGCGTGTGGCTGAAGCTCAACAAACTCTACCGGTGACGGCAGCAACAAGTGGCACTGAGCAGGAGGACGCACTAAGGCCAGAAGACACTCGGTTCCTTCAACAGCTCCTTCAGGCAGTACAATACTACACTCACTCGTGGGAAACAAATAGCAAAAATAGGTAAAACCCTAAAAGGCAGAGCGTGAGTGGCAGCAGAAGAGCATCCCAGAGTCCCACCTGCCATGACGTAACACAACCCTCACCTCAGGAGTGTGGGTGACCGGATAAAACCCCAGTCTTATATATAAAATATAAAATAAAACACTTTTAAGTTTAGGTTAGGTTAGGTTAGTGTTGACAAATGACAACCCCGTTGGGGTTTTGTCATGGAACCGGAGTGTGTGTGTGATGGCTGCGACTATCGTACCCTTGCCTCTCCCCGGGGTCGTACTGGGGCGCCTTAATAACCCAACATCAAGTTGCACTTGGAGGTGAACGACAACGGCCAACTTGCATTGAGAGATAATTGCTGACGTGCCAAAACGGAATAGTCGTGAAAGGAGAACTAGTGTGTTAAACTGTACTTCGGGGTCGCCGCCAAAGATTTACATACAGTTCAGTTCCAGACCAAACAATACACCACCTCCGCTACCCCAAACGCAAGGGGTGAGGGCGGGTAGAAGTGGGACATGTCACACCACGCTTCCGATATCACCCAGAAAAATGGTAACCAGTCACCTATGAGTAGCGAGCAGAGGGGGAGGGGTCTTTCAGCGGGCCTTACTAGCTGACTACACCTTACTTGGCTACCCTGACAGCGGTGACAACTCCCCTGCAAAATATTACACAACTGTCTTAAAGGTGAACTCTCTCTCTCTCTCTCTCTCTCTCTCTCTCTCTCTCTCTCTCTCTCTCTCTCTCTCTCTCTCAAACTTTAGCGGCCTTACGAGAAGCACCTCACCCCGCCCCGCCTCCAACACGTCCACCAAACTACCCAAGTGTCCTCACCACCGTCACCAGCTCGGGTCTGGCCCAAACTATAATTGCGGAGTGATGCTGGGTGTGTTTGGCGTCGAGTTGGAGATGTGTGTGTGAGATAACTAACTGAGGCAGGTGACACCAACACTGACCTCAAGCCACGGCAGAGACAACCACCTGTCCACCTCAACACACACACACGGGTAAATTCTCCGTTTTATTGGATCACATGTCTCACTTAACAGTTTCATTCTCATTTAATGTTTTCTTTATAATGAGAGAGAGAGAAATGAACACTCAGCTCTCGTCAAACAATTTCATCGAGGTTTGGGTTTAAGAAATATGTGATAAAAGAGCATTTTTTCCACTTTCTCTGTTACTATTAAGAGGTGGAAAATGTCGCCTATTTTACACACACACAAACACACTCACAGACACAGCATATATTAACACAGACACTATCTGCACCCACAGCATAAGAGCCCTGAATACGTACACATACCAACACTACACCCACAGCATAAGAGCCCTGAATACATACACATTTAACAGGTATTGTTAAAGCCACTTACCCACCCACTACACCATCCTGTCACTGAAGCAGATTACCGCCTGGCTATCGAGACATAAACCCTGAACGATCCAGGCTGGGAGAGTGAAGGAACCTAACCCACAACATGACGTTCACATAAACTTCTTGACCAAATTAATTACAACCAAAGCTCCTCAACCTATCATGAAACTATCTAGTAATTTGTATTAATTCCTCATCTCAGAATTATTATTGTATGTTGTGTGGGTCTTGTTATTACCCTGCGGGAGTTAATTATGTATATTGTCGCGTGTTGTTTTAATGGCTGCCACGTCACTCCCTTGTGCACGTCTAAAATACCAGTGTTGAGGAGCGCTAAACTAATGACTTGGAATTTGTTTTAATGATGAGTGGATTGTGTAAAATGCCGCCCTAATCACTGGTTAGTTCCTGAGTGTGTGTGTGAGCGAGCCAGAGAGAGAGAGAGATATATATTGTACCTATTCAACTCACCTACAGTTAGTCTGACAATAAACATTACCTGTGTTAGAGGCAGGGAAGGTAAACAGGTCTGCACAGTGACAAGGGTATGCACGCACACACCAGGATCCAGCCTAGTATGTTACTATCTTACTGACCTCAAACAAACACACAGCAGCCACCCTCTATCTGCTTTATCTAGACACAATGGCCCAGACCACACACAGGAAAATTAGCAACAAAGGCTTTGGAAAGGTAAAATACCAAGAAGAGGAAGAAGCGGGTGAGAAACTCTTCAAGAGGTAAATACTGGGAGAGCGATAAAAAGTTCATACTTAAAGTGGTGGTGGCCAGGCGGACGGGTGGAGGGAGGGAGGAGGACACACCTGCAGCATGCACACCCATCTTTCATGGTGATCCGTGGTAATGTGAGGATTCATCTTCGTAAAGCGCCACAAGTGGGATGATCGATGAAGCCCGGTCATTACCGCCTCCCGGGCCAAGCGTCACATACCAAGACGCTGCCGACGCACCTCCACCCGCAATGTGAGAGAGGTGGGGGAGGGGGGGGGGGGCAAACCTGGTGTTTTAAGTCTGAAGCTTCCATGCTACAGTTTAGATGCTGGTGTAGGGCATTGAAGTACCTACTGGAACAAGGGCTGGCATAGGGAGGAGGGGGGGGGGGTGATATGGCCTTAGTTGCTGAACCAACTTTCAAAATCCAATAACAGGACAGGTGTAAGCGCTGAGGGATCAACTGTGACATGGGATTTGAAGAAAAGTCGGGTTGGCGACTCGTAATGAAATTGACACGCGGATTACAGTGTCAAAAACCAATACAAAGATACAGTATCCTTATTATGAAAAACCCAATCAAGACTTCCAAGTATTATGAAAAATTTATCAAGAGTCATGTTTGTCATTAAAAGTCAATCAAGGTTTATGGGATTTATTACCACTCCTCCTACAAGGTTCACGATCGATGATAACCATTAAGATCGCCCACATTATCAACATCATTATAAATCACTGCACCATAATCTGCTTCACCTGAGCCCCCCCATCCCCCTCCTCTCTCTCCTTTCCAGCACCAGTCACCTTACAGTTCCAGCACCAGTTTCTCTCCAACAGTTTCAGCAATGCCAGTCTAACCCTTAAAGTTCCACTGGAGCATGAACTCATCCTCCAAGGTCTAGATCTAATCTACCCCCCCCCCCACCCACTGCCAAGTTACAACTCCAGAATCCCCATGAAAAAAGGTCACCTCTTGATTAGGTCACATCATTAGGACAAGCAACCCCTCATTTTAAACCCCGCCTCCCACACCTCATGCCAGCA
This sequence comes from Homarus gammarus, assembly GCA_958450375.1. NCBI lineage: Eukaryota > Metazoa > Arthropoda > Malacostraca > Decapoda > Nephropidae > Homarus > Homarus gammarus. The sequence goes on along the minus strand of CAUDMG010000190.1, from coordinate 785,499 downwards.
GTCCACCTCTACAGAAACAAAACGTCCAGGAGCAAAATTCTGTAGCCAAAGTAAATAGCCAACTGCAAAGGAACAAGAGACAATATGAGTTTCAAGTACCCAGGCAATCAAAATCCCATTCAGCTTCACCCACAACCAATCCCAGAGAAGAACCTGGTTGTGAATGCCACCCACTGCCTGTTGCTAATGGACCTTATATGGCAGGCTCGGGGAGGAGTGGTACCACGGCCTGACACTGTTCTCTGCTAAATGGTGGATTAATTGTCACTGGAACCCTCACCTCTCCTCCACTCACAGTTCACTATCTCTCATGCATGTGTGTGGACTCCAGTAAAGGTATACAGCTAGAGAACTGGATGAGGTGACTACTTTAGATAATAAGTGGGAGACTCACAATTTTCCAGAATATCAAGAGAACTACAGTAACTCTTTGGTGGTAACAGAGAAAATCCTTAAATATAAACTGAGTTTGTAATTTGTTAAATGAATAATAATAGCAAATAATAATAATATTTATAAGAGACACAAAATAGGGGAAAAATAAAGGGTAGACAGTTGCAAAATACTAAAATAAAAAATCTTGCTTCACAGGAAATTAAAAACAAAGTTCGGAATTGTCTTGTAAATAAGAGAGTACTGTACTGTAATATGAAAGACACTGGAAAAAGAGAGCAAAAGATACAGTGACAGCTGGTCAACTGCATGCTCCTAAATACCTGTATGGAGGCCTCCCTTTTCGTATTAATGACACTACTGTACCCTTATGACACTACTGTACCCTTATGTATAAAATGAAGTCAAAGGGAAGCTACAATCACTGAGAAGAAACTAAATACTATACAGTAACTGTACTGTACTGTACCGGGTATAACCCTGAAACCATCAAAGTTAATTGTCACAGTACAGTACACAACTGTACTTGATCTCTATTTTCATATGGGTAACACTCTCCAGGGGGGCCATGGTGTATTTCTTGGGGGCCATTGTGTATTTATCGGGGGCCCATGGGGGTAATTTGAACCATGTGAGTTAATACTAAATTAAATAAGGCTTGACCCTCATAGTAGTGCCAGAGTTTAAACCATTTAAGCTAATTTTGGTGGACATTATTATTACAGTACATGATATATTTGAATGAGTAAACTGTAGTTTGCCCCACAACTGTATCAGAAAAATCTTTAATCAAATCTACAAGTATCCTGTAGCATGATGGTGTGTCAGCACAGAATGCTCTCATAATTTGAACGTATCTTAAAATTATTCAATGGATGACAGATTGAAGAAAGGATTCATATGGCATGGCCACCTCATAACCCTGACTAGTGGACATGTGATAATTCACTCTGAAACATTGTGAGAGAGATTTAACAAACACAGCTAATGAAAGTTGAGGACTTATAAACAGCTATTGGGGATTGTACGGTATTTATGAAACTCGTTCTTCATCATGGAAGAAAACATCTAAAAGAACTAATGCATAGATAAAACACTGTACTATACATACTGTATTGTACTGAGAATGGAAGTTAACACACAGATGGACTTCGTGTCCACCCTCAACACCAACATCCAAAATATTTACATCATACTTTTTGGTAACTTTATGTGTGTTCAAGATTAAGAGCCTGTGCCTGTATATCCAGCCTTACATTGTATTATATGACAAGCTGATGCTATAGCGAGATGGCTAGAGGCATCACAACACATTTCAAGTTTCTGTAGTCGAATACGATACTGGAAGTAACTACCGTATTTACTTTCCTCCTCTGTCACTAGTCGGGCAGTCGGTCATTTCTTTTACAGGGCAAGTGGGCAGTGAAGGGTGGTGGTTAAAGCAGGAGATGGGCAGTGTGTGCTGGGTCAACAATCATCAAACAAGAGGGACAGACGATTGTACTGTACTTTACAATATATACAGAGTCCGGTTATGCTAAATATGGCTTTGCCAATCAAAACTTTTATTAATTAGAATATGATTACAGCATAAAGAACACTGCAGATATTATACTAATCCAAATGAAACTGAACAGACAGCAGTTCTTAACTCAAAATCCAAGTGCAAAATTCAAGATCGAAGCTATCAAACCCCTTGTGGCCATGAGAACATTTTGTTTATCCCTTGTAAAATACTGTAGTAATTTCCATACACAAAAATACAGTGACTACTCCACAAGCAACCTAAAAGCCATCTACACAAAACTAAGTACAATACAGTACCTACTGTATGCTACTATTTATATGTCTAACTTATTATGAACTGCAAATACCTGAACCAACATGAACTGGTATGACAATTTTACTGAATTAGGACCCCAAAGGTAGCTGTTTTCTTGGGCTATCATTGGTTAAATCAAATAACAGTAAGAACAGTGCTGTACTACAGTATTTGCCAGTGTTTGTAAAGTACAGTATATAATAATTCCAGTCTAGATACATACTGAACCAAAGTGAAGTTGAAGGACAATTTTACTGAATAAATAAATATCTAGCTACTTCTCTATCTACCTTCAATAATCTAGCAACTGGTAAATATTCAGGGATGACTCTATGAGTTTGCCCTTATAATATAAACACCATTTTCTGTGGCACAAATTTCTATGAGGACAGGTTTAGGAGGAGCAACTATAACAATACAGTAACACACACTGATAGTTTACCTGTACAATATACAGTATTAACACATAATGAAATGGATTGTTAAGGGTTAGGAGAACCTTAATGAATAAAAAAGAATTAAAATAAATCAACAATGCAGGATAGGATAAGTGAGAGAGATGAGAATGACTGACAAATATCAATAAAAATAAACCCAAAATTTAAATACCGGTTCTCTACAGTATCATTCTCTTGAAGTTAACTGTAGTAATTAGGATGTCTTGGGTGTTGTGATTATCCCATCTGAAGTCACAATCATCTTTATGTACAATAATACTCTTTACCTTTACCGTACTCTTCACCTCTGATTGGATAATTACTGTAGGCACTATCCTTCACTCAATATAATTTATGTATACTGTGCTGTAATACACTCACTAATGTACTGTAATGTCCAAATTACTGGAGTGAGAACTATAGTACACTGCACTGTACCAGGTAATAAATATTTATGAACTTAGGATAAGGGTGTTTGGTCATCTGTTACAGAGAGCGAATGATAGTGAATCAAGTGATAGTTTGTGTTTGCTTGATTCTGGTCCTCTTGCATCTTGGAAGAACTTAATTTTTAAAATCTTCCAATAATACTAGTAACTGTATTAAACTACAACATAAGAGGTCACAGTCATTCTCAAATTCAATCAAGAGCAAATGCCTTAAAAATTAAATGAGTTTTCCTGCTTTTTAAAAAGTGTGTAATCCACTTGTTTTTAACACTTTAACTGTTATCATCATCTTCAGATAATTTATTGATTTATGACAAAAGCACCATTGCCGTCTTAAGACGATTGGCGCCATGAATTTAAAGTTGTGCTCCAAAAATTATAATAAGAATGGGAAGATGACCACTGGCAGACACTCAAGAGTGAGACACAAGGCTGGTGGAGCCTCAGAATCAATATGTTATCATCATCTTTGAATTATTTAGAATTGTTTATGCTGTATCACCCTCCTGTCCTCAGTGGCCCCTCACCACACCTATGATGGCACAGACTGCCTCACCACCTACACACGGACTTATCACCCATTTTGCACCACAAAATCCCACTGCTGCAACACCACAACCATGTCATTTGTCACCACAACCACCTTCACAGACTTATAACCCACCACCCGTGATGAGTACTGAGCAAATTTTTTTGGTTTCTAAATTTTATATCTTCAATTTATTAAAAATTTTACTTTCATTCGTCATGTTTTTTACGGCACTTCTACATAAGTAATATACAAGAACAGTTAGAGCCAGTAGTACTTACTTTGACGAGATACATAGAGTGGGGTGCGCTGCGATGCTCCAATTAACATGATAGTTAGCAGGTGGGGATAGGTTGTCTCTAAGGCAAGGCACAGTGTCTGTAAGAAAAGAGACACGAAAGTCGTCAATCATATTATTAAGGTACAAAATAATGTACAAATTATAAACATCAGCTATGTAAAAAAAGAATGACACATAAGATGTAATTTTCGCATTTCTTTCACATGACAGCGGAGGAAATCTTAAAAGACTAAAATATATAAAGTTACAGTACTTCATCCCTTGGATACTAATATAAAATCTATTCAGTAATTATCCACATTGTATTACAGTGGTAGACACTCAAGTGGCAGACTGGCAATTAATAAGTTGCCTTCAGATGTCTCTCTACATTTGTCTATGACATATGGTACAGTATACTGTATAAGATCTGAACATGATATCAAATGAGATACACAGCCATTCATATATAAAATTAACCGTATCAACCCTAAGTAAGGTCTATTTTGGCATCCCCAAACCTCAGTGTTCTTTAAATAGCATGAAAAAACAAACGCTTTAATAATTAATAAAAAATACCGTTGTCATAAAAAATCCAAAAAACAAATGACACCTTGGTTAGCAGCTTCAATTCATTGATATTTCTTTGTGGTAGCTATGACAGTTTGGGCCACTGATATGTTGTTCATATGCTCACACTAATTTCAATATCATCAAATTCCTCTACATCTCTACTTCCATCAAATTTTTTTTTATTTATTCCCACAGTGCCAAACATTCATGGGTACTACTATAGTGTATGGTCTACAAAGATATCCTTAGTCTAATCTAACCTAACCTGGCCTAACCTGAATATCTTGTAGACCGCACGCTATAGTAGCAGCCATTTATGTTTATGTCTACCAGATCTACAGGGATCATTGTCAAGGCTGCCAGATGCACATTCTGATAAACATCCTTCCTCCATGGTGTCTGTGGGTAACTGATCAGCTGTGAAATTTCTGAGGGTTAATTATATTATTCTTGGTGTTTAAATTTTAAAGTCAGCCATAGAAAACGTAGTTATTTTTCAGGCGACTACAATAGCCTGGACCAATGCCACTCATGGCTGCTTTACTTCTAAAAATTGGACCAGTAATTTTTCACTTTAGCCTTACTTTAACTCATCTGTAGTGTGTACTGTACTGCACTATATATACATGTACTGTATTTCTCAACATTAAATAAAACCATTGAGCCCCTCTTAGTGTGTATTTAACCATTTTTAGTGTGTACAGTACAGTACAGCATTTGCTGACCTTCAGACCTAGTGGTAAATTTAACATGCACAGTATATGTACAGTACAGTATGTCACACTTTAACGTGTCTATGCAGTTCCTGGTGGTACCTAACTCGTGTTATCAGGTGACTCATCTGTATAATAACAATTAACTCACCTGGAATGCCTGAGAACCCTTAGCTGGTAATATATCTAAGAGTGTATGTATTCTCTGTCCAGGGGACGGATGTCTACGGATGGCATCAACATCCTCAGAGGACACCAAACCAGTGTCTCTTAGGAATGGAATGATTCGCTCCACATCAATCTGAAATATAAAATAACAGCTACAGTTAAAAAAAAACAATCCTTGTGGGGGCAGAATAAAAGTTATAAACAGGCACAGTATGTATAAATATTTAAGTAGATAAAGGAAGATCTAATATGTTCAACACCTGAAGATGAAGCTACTGCTCACAATTACATGTACAGTAATATGTTATTACAATCAAGGGAATGTGTGCAGGGGTCAAATGTTTCATTAAATTTCTCCAGGTCTTATTTATAATAATCCAGAAAAATTTAGCTCAACATACTAACATAACTGACATTCATTCTGTACAGTATGTACCATTATCTCACATGCCGTGCGCATAATCATGACCCACTACCCAAAAAAAAAAAAAATATATTAATACTGTACTGTATAATATTTCCCCTTGTTAATAATTTACTAAAAATAACAAAATATATAAATTAAACCGTCATCTAAATGCCTTTTTAATGTAGACATTTGATAAATGTAATAAATTTAGCCGTAAAAAAGTTACTCCAGTAGTAGCTACTACATTCCTGCTATGGGAAAAGTACATTTTGAATTGAAACCGGTACATTGTGATTAAGAAACCAGTAAATTCTGGCAGCAATGCAATTGTATAATTTGACTAGGTACATGTATACAGTTCATGAGCCATCCAATCAAAGTTCAGTCATAAAAGGGGATTTCAGGTTAAATCCTTCATTACGTTACCATAACTTCTGAATACAGTACTGTACCAAACTGTACTATCTCAAGAAATCAGCTAAAAACCCAGCAGGGATGATCACATTAGCTACACTATTATGCACCTCAGTTTTTGCTTTGACCTTTGTTCTAAAGGATATTAACAAAGCAACACAGTATTGAGCATCCTGTGTGTCCACAGATCTCTTCAAGTTCCAAGGATCTGCCAATTATGGTCTAATTTTGAAGCAGACACATCAACTACCTTGAACACTGTACACAACCCAATAATTGGCAAGATATAAAGTAAAAGGAAAACATATAAAACAAAGCTCTCCTCATGGCCAGGTTGCAAGCAGCAATCTGTTAGGAAACCAGCTGCAAGCACTTGCACTAAAACTCGCCCTAAAAACAATATAACTTTGAGACAGTGTAACACCTTTTCAAAGATAGTGCAGAACACCTTCATGTAAACACTGTACTGTAATATACTGTACTGTACTGTACCAGTATCTGATCTTAATTTCAACTTGTCATCATCATTATCAATTTCCTCACTACTATGGAAATCAAGGCTTTCTGGAGCAATTTCTGTAAGCTTTCGTATGAAAGGGTTACTGGAAATATTCATATGTTGATAAGTGTTTGTTTGTAAACAACCTATCTAGTGTATGATGGTGTTGGGTGTACAAGGGGTAAATCTTTCCATTTGTACAACACAGGATCTTAAGAAATTTATCTTTGCAATCAAAAGTTTCAACAATTCTAAGACACTTATCTTCTATGACATTTCCCTCGCAAATGACCTAATCTTATCTCCTAACTGGGGAGCCAGGATCCCCAGCATATATAAGTCATTTGCGAGGGTTTTTTTCATAATAGGAGATTAGGTAAGGATTCACTTAATGCCCAACTCATTTTTCTATTGTACTGATATATACAGTTTTTTCTTGTCATTTGCTGTGACTTTAACAAGTATGACATTTATTTTGGGGCTAGCTAATGCCTATTTAATTTAACGACATATGACCCCTTTAACACTAGTAACGACAATGCCTCCATGATGTACTGGACATAATCACAGCAACGTTGGCGGCACCTGAGCTCGGCTCTTCCAACCATAAATGAATGTTCAGGACAGATAAACTTGTAAAATTATATTACAACAAGCATTTTCCTCATCCAATTTTGGCCTTTTCACGAGGTAAAGAAAAAAATCAATAGTGAAATATTCTCAAGTTGCCTGGTCAAACGTGCAACAAGTACAGTACTGTATAGTATAAACAATTACCCATAAATTCTACTGGGTTTAGTGTCCACAAAATCATCACCACCACCAGTGTAATGGTGTCCCTCTTGTAAAACTACAGGTCTCTGGCCACAGCCTTAATGTATTATAATACTAATACACTACTACAAAATTAAATTTAAATGAGTAAAATAGAATGCGTCGACTAACCTGAGCGAATTTGTTGCGATATACAAGCAGTAATTCCTTCAGTCGTTCATCCATCTTGTTGCTGTACATAGTGACTGTGATTGCTTAGGACGGATGATCACCAGCTGCCATGCACTAATATACACTGACAGTCCAGTTATACTTATCAAGGCACTAAGTTCTACCGGGGTCAAAAATGACCATGGTTTACATAAACCATATTGAAGTTTGTAACTAAAAATACATCTTTAGTTCTCATATGTATGAGTTTTTATTAAACACTAACACTGGAGTTACTTTCTTCTCGTCTTAGCACTTACAATGTAGCAGAGTGAGAAGAACTCAGACTGGCAAGTTCCTAGTTCCAATGTCATTCTTTCTGTGATGGTCTCAAGCTGTTCACAACACTTGCTACCTTCCTGCTGGGGCACTGTGCCAGGTGTGCACCTAATTCAGTGGGTTGTGAGGTGTGAGGTCTTGGAGAGAGTAGTGCAGGTCACTAGATGACTCAGGCCTGACCTTTCCCTGGCCTGTGGAAGGCCTGGCCAGCGCAAGGATACTGTTGCTCTTACTTTCTTCTCACTTCAATAACTCACCACTGTGCCAACACTCACAACAGTTCCTCACAACACAACACTACACCTTGCCACAAGTATGAGTGGCAGACGCCTCACAAGAAGTGCCACAACACCTGTGCTAATTGTCGTCTTCCTTTCCCTGCACCGTTGGTCATTCAACGATGTTGACATTTACAACACTATAAATTCTTCTTTCGAAATAACTTTCTCTTGCACTTGATGGTATCACTGAAGAGATTACAACATAATGTATGACTCTTTGAAATATAACTACTTTGTTTCAACTACCACTACGATTTCCAGACGTTCAAAATTAGCGAATTAGTGACATTCACTCTCCATCTTGCTTATGTTTGGTAGTTAGTCAGGTGCTGTGTAGATGGCGTGTAGTGTACCACCCACCCCGGCCCTCACCCGCTAACTTCAAACAGGATTCATTTACTTTATTTCTTTACGCAATATCCCTAACATATTAACACTCTGAACTATAATCTTAGTTGACCCTCCTCACTCAACAGAGTAAATACTCGATCTCAAAGTTTGTTTCCGACGTCATCTGTTGCTATAGTAATTGTAAGTTCATATTTTACAACTGTTAATTCAGATTCTAAAATACCTTGTATTGCCTTTCGTAAGTTACCAACTGAAAAACTCTATTAGAAAAGATCGGCCAGAATATAATACTAGCCTCAACCACAAGTACTGTACTGTATAGTTAATCTGCCGCTGACGTACGGGCCAGGTTGATGCTGTATTACCTTACGCCTTGAAGTAACTACAATAGATATTACGATTAAAACAGTTACTATCTAGAAAACTGTGAGGGCATTTTTTTCGGAGTGAGAAGTGCAAACTCTTGGAATAATCTGCCAGAGAATGTTGTGATGGCACCGAGTGTGAGGTCATTCAAGGCCAGACTTTACCAACATTGGAGTAGATTCCAATACATTCGGAGCCAGTGCAGACCCAGTATCTGTCACAGTGCGTAACAGAGTGACCGACCGCCCAAGCTAACAGGCCGATCAGTAGCGAAGAGAATAGAAGTAAAGTAAAAGTATACCGCATTACTATTGCATCGTAATTCTAATCCGTGGTGTTATAGTTAACATTCTCGCCTCGCAAGCGAGCAGACCCGAGTTCGATCCTCTGGCTGGGTGAAGCTATGTTTGTTGTCTTTATGCCATTTGCAAATGGCCTCTGTCTACCAAGAAGTATTTGGGAACCTGGATGTTAATCGATTTGCGGATCGTATTCCGGGGTAATGGTTAGCCAGTGCAGTTGGCGGTCTTCTCGGACTATTCCTTGACACCGTGCCATGCAGCTCGTTAACTTAGGGCGTGGTTGTTGTGTTGGCGACAGCTTCTACTCCTTAAACAAATTCACGCCTAGGAGGCCCTTGGGCAGGCCATCCTCGATTTAGAGGGGCTTCCATTAATTACAGTAGTCAATATTTATCCAGCAAAAATTTCCTGAGTTAAACGTGTTATTGATTTGAAAACTATTCCATTTTTCTTAGCTAGAAATAAATGCGTTGTTACTAATATTATGATTTTCCTATGATATAAGAGTATATTAGAAATATTGGTAGCATTTTTTTGACATAGCTCTGTGGCTGTGTTAATATAAAATATCTTCACACCCTCGGGTCACGCTACCTACTTTCCTCACTCTACGACTTTACTACTATAAACTCCTACCTTACCTCTTCATATGAGATTTAACCTCATAATAACTAGCTATATAAATCAATCACTTGTGTGGCTCACAAGCTTTGAGCGCATAATCAATTTACGTAAATACATCAACAATAAAAAATTAAGAGATAATGTTCCACTATAAATAATGTGTAAACTGCGGTCTGTTAATGTGTTTTGTGGTGTGCAAAAACCTTCCACCCAGGCAAGTCTTTAGCCCAGTTGGTATCATTAATTCATCATTAGAATGAAAAGGAAATGAATAGGAAAAATAAGCGCATTCAGCAGCATACAGATGTGCAGGCTACCTCACGTGTGGCGGGTATTTCAGTGAAGGCTTGACCTGCGTGGCTGCACTTCCTCCTACCGCATACATCACAGTACTTACTCCCTTGCTCCCTGACGACGTGTACCTGTCTACTGCATCACCTTTGATACCGGAGCTACAGCTTTGCATGGCCATAACTAAATCACTTCCGGTACGCCCATAACTACATCACCACTTGCACGGTCATATCCACAACACCTGTACGGCCACATCTTCACCTGTACGGCCACAACTACAACACCAGTACGACCACAACTATACAGCTGCATTGTACTGTACATCAACAACATAGTGTCCGTGAACGTGTGTGCTGCAACGTCTTCAAACATTTTACTGCCGAGAATGATCATTACAGGTAGGTAGGCAGAGAGGACAGGTAAGCAATAGGACATGTTACACCAGTAGTGAGGACACCTGGAAGGGTAACATATGCGCGGTGTTCCCTGTGTGGGGAGTTTGTTAAAAAAAAAATTCGGACAGCGGATTCTTCAGGCGCTCCAAGGAACATGTAAAGACATTATTTACAAATTCAGTTATTTGATTGTGCTGTGTTAGTCTGGTTGGTTTGTAAAATATTATAACCAAAAATTCCGGTAATTTATTCGGGTACAGTATTTCGATGCTTATTTTGTCTTAAAGCACATCGAAAACGTGGATATTAAAGTTACAAAGATAAAAGGTCTATGACAAACAAGAAACGGGCGTAGAAAAGGAAAAACAGGTAAATAGAAGACAATGAAGCTGCTTTTCTTTTGTTTTCTTCTGCTCTTTATTATTAATCATCTCTCTTCCATTTACAGACGAAACAATGTACAATGAAAACTAACGTCCAGGTTTTATGCTCTTTATTTACTTAAAGAAAAAATCTTGAAATTATTTTTTTTTCGTAAAACTGGTAAATCAAAAACTATCAATGAGTACAGTTCTTTTATAATGACAAACGTTTTAGTCAGTGCAGAGATTAAAACAAGATTATATATGACTCACTTTGTGCTGAACCTAAGTAATGTATTAGCCATGGAGAAAAAAGTAGGAGCTTAAGCTCCCTAATAAGAGTAGTCTGCAGTCATATTGGTTCATGTATAAACATTAGTTGTGTTAACTCATGTCACGGGGCAGTGTTACAGGGGTGAACGGAAATAAAGTCACAGAAAAAAAGTCACATGACTTGTACACATAGGTTAGGTTAAGTTAGGTTAGGTTAGGTTTTTTCCGTGCCGTTTTTCCTGACCTTTTTTCTGTTACTTTTTTCTGGATTCGTTACAGGTGTGTGGCGACGATGGCGAGCGTCAAGGGTGAGCTGGCGTCTGGCGCTGAGACTTGTAATGATCACTGGCATCTTCCTCGCCCTGTACATCCTCAGCTCCCTCAACACCAGCACATCACCCACACACAACTCTGTAATGGCACTGCCGCCCTTATTACTCTCCAGTTACTTCCAGATGCATGTAAGGAGAGAGGGTGTTGGGCCTCAGGCCAGAACCTCCATCAAGGATATTGGATGGACCGTTGGCGGAACACAGCAGCTGGGTCACCATGATGTGGATAACGTGGTGGAACAGCAGCTGGGTCATCATGATGTGGATAACGTGGTGGAACAGCAGCTGGGTCACCATGATGTGGATAACGTGGTGGAACAGCAGCTGGGTCACCATGATGTGGATAACGTGGTGGAACAGCAGCTGGGTCACCATGATGTGGATAACGTGGTGGAACAGCAGCTGGGTCACCATGAGGTGGATAACGTGGTGGAACAGCAGCTGGGTCACCATGATGTGGATAACGCGGTGGAACAGCAGCTGGGTCACCATGAGGTGGATAACGTGGTGGAACAGCAGCTGGGTCACCATGATGTGGATAACGTGGTGGAACAGCAGCTGGGTCACCATGATGTGGATAACGTGGTGGAACAGCAGCTGGGTCACCATGAGGTGGATAACGTGGTGGAACAGCAGCTGGGTCACCATGATGTGGATAACGTGGTGGAACAGCAGCTGGGTCACCATGATGTGGATAACGTGGTGGAACAGCAGCTGGGTCACCATGATGTGGATAACGTGGTGGAACAGCAGCTGGGTCACCATGATGTGGATAAAGTGGTGGAACAGCAACTGGGTCACCATGATGTGGATAACGTGGTGGAACAGCAGCTGGGTCACCATGATGTGGATAACGTGGTGGAGCAGCAGCTGGGTCATCATGATGTGGATGACGGGCATGATGACCGCCGGGTGGGTCCCACAGCCCCCCCTCTTCCCCACAGGTGCGTCATCACCATCAATATTATGCTAATTTGGATATGTTAAATAAGCACCGCTCACATATACACGTGTTGCCTTCTGATTGGTTACCGTAATTGCCACCACAACGTTATGAAGATCGATAATTTATAACACATTCAATATCTGTTTCCGCCTAATTATTTACAGTAAATCAAGCTTAAACACTTAAAAGAATAATTACTTTAGGTTAGGTAGATAATTCTATGGAGCTCACGCGTGAGTAGCCAATCATAATACAGCATTTTAACGGAAAGTGTTTCATTGGTTACAGAAGAAAGACCTATGACTAATTTGTGATACAATACATAATGATGGATGGAACTTCGTCAGTATTTATACTTGATTGTTTATGTTTGGTGTGTGTGTGTGTGTGTGTACATACAAAGAGACGACTGACGACGTAATTGTCAGAAGTTTTACAAGGTAACAAGTAGATTCAAAAGACTGAGAATAAGTTTGGCCAGCAGTAAAAAGTGATGTGTTACAGGTACCTGATAAATGAACCTGATCTGTGTGACCACGAGGTCAACATCATCAACATGATCCCCGTCGCTCCTGCCAGACGGATGACGCGGCTCATGATCAGGTATGTGACCTTGAGTGGTACATGAACTCTGTGACCTGGTAACTGACCTACATGACCAGTTACGTGTCTTGTATGACCTATTATATGACCTGATTAACCGGGATGAGTTGTAAAAGTAAAGGGAGAAGAGTGAAGAGTCAGTTACGGTACCTCCCTGCTGTCCCACAGTCCTAGCGGGCAGTCATGCCACTGAGACCCACTGTCACATTTAGGAAGAAAGTAATGGCTGAGTTCATTAATCTCTATATCCACAGTACATAGTATGACTCAAGGCTTTATGCATAAGAACAGGAAATTGCGTTTTATGACAAAGATTTTTTTCTTCCGACTACTGTACAGTCCTGATGTTTTATTTAACCAACTATACGTTAAGGGTGTACGGTAATGTTTGACTAATGAAAGTGGTTGTTGTGGCAGGGAGTTGTGGGGGCAGCGGAAGTACTCCAGCAAGATGAGGATGAAAACCGTGTTTGTGGTCGGGATCACCAACTCCAACTACCAAAGTCAACTTCTCCACGAGAGTCAACACTACCACGACATCATCCAACTCGACTTTGTTGATTCATATTTTAATCTGACATTAAAAACATTATCCATCCTTCACTGGACACAAAACTTTTGTCCGGGGGCGAAATGGATTCTGAAGAGCGACGATGACGTATTGGTCAACCCATTTACCCTGACCGAGTACCTAACCCAGCATCCCACAGCGGATTTTGTATGCAGAATGAACAAGTATTTAGAGGTGTGTCGCCTTGGTAAGAGGTGCCCAACAAAGTGGGCAGTGTCCACCGAAGAATACCCCAACAGGTACTACCCTCCCTACTGCAGCGGTCCCGCCTACGTCGTCTCCAGCAGAATTGCAAGGTTGGTCTACACCGCGGCCAACAAGACCCACCCTCACGTCATAGAAGACGCTTACTTTACTGGTATCGTAGCCGAGCCCTTGAAGCCTAGATATGTCAATCTTCCCTATAGAAGGTTCCCCAGAAGAGTCTCCCATCTTATGAAACAACCAAACCTTAGTAAAGCTGTGTTCTCCATGTATATTCAAAATAACCAAGATTTTTTGCGCACTCTTTGGGACCGGAACCTCCAAAAGATGAATGTTTCCAACGTTAAAACATCTTGACAGCAGTGCGCTAAACCTTGCCTTTTATTGTAACTGGACAGAAGAGATCCTGTCAAGAGACAAAGATAAACGGAGATAAATATATCAGACAACTGAATTAAAAAAACACATTCTGTATAACAATAAGTGATAAGAAAGATGCGTTGACAAGTATCATTGTTTACGGATTTGATATGGCTATTTTGGGTTCATGTGTTAGTGAATTTTCGCAATTAAAAAAATGTATGGAAACGGATATAAATTCTCGAAGAATAAAGGATGGAGGAAAAAATAGGAAGCTAGAGCAGTACATTTAAGATGTGAGAAGTTGTTGTTATAACGTTATTACTTCGCTTCAACAACTAAGGTCTTGAAATGCGCAACAAGGTTATTAATACACTTAATAAGAGCATAAGAAAATAAGGAGTCTGTAGTAGGCTGGTTGACCTGTGCATGGCCGCTCCTGTCGAGAGTTACTACCACTCTATATCATCCATGAATCTATCTAGCCTTCTTTTAAAACTTTCCAGCGTTCCAGCACTGACTACAAAGTTGCTAAGCTTGTTCCACTCGTCCACCACCCTATTTGTGAACCAGTTCCTTCCTATCTCCCTCCTTAACCTAAACTTATCCACCTTAAATCCGTTGCAACGAGTCCTATCCTGCTCGGATATTATAAGAACTTATCTATATCTCCTTTATTGATTCCTTTCACCCACTTAAATACTTCTATCATATCTCCCCGCACTCTTCGTCTTTTTAGGGAATGCAAGTTTTTTTTTCTTTTTAATCTATCTTGATATGGAAGGTTTCTAAGTCCCGGAATCATTTTCGTCATTCTTCGCTGCACCGACTCCAGTGAATTTATATCCATTCTATAATAGGGACACCAGAACTGAACAGCATAATCGAGGTGCGGCCTGAATAGGGCAAGATATAGTTGCAATAAGACTTCTGCACTCTTATAACTTACACTTCCAGATATAAAACCCAATACTCTGTTTGCCTCATTTCGAACATTAACGCACTGTTTTCTAGGCCGTAGGTCCGGGCTTACTGTACATTGTACAAGTACCCCTAGGTCTCTTTCACACGTCGACTTCTCTAGGTTGATGTTGTTAAGGCTGTTACATTGACAGTATTTGTTCTTCCAATATTAAGTACGCTGCACTTGCTGGTGTTGAATATCATTTGCCATTTTTCTGGCAAGCGATAAAATTATGAGATGTGAAACTATCTGTAGTTGGGAGAAGACAAAAATAGAAATATCCACAGTTATATTGTCAAAAGACAGAGAATGTCAGTATAAACAATGGGCCCGCCCTGGCAGTGATGATATGGAATACTTTACTGTACGTTCTTTAAACCATAACAAATGTATCTTTTCTAAGTAAAATAAAAGTAATGTTCTGATTCTCTAAGTGAAATCTTCAAGGTCATCCTGTCGCTTTCATGTAAAATTCCAAGCGAATGTTTATTTTTAATTATTTTTAGTGCATTGTATAAATTAGGCGCTATTTCAGAATTTCTTGTCTGTATTATCTTGAAAACCAACATTTTAATCAGTCGTCCATGTTAAAAAAAATTACGAGTAAATAATAATCATTAAATATTAAAATAATTGTTTAAATTTAGTTTTTGATGTGTATAATGATTTCATGAAGAGTACGATCATATTGGCGCGGTACGATATGTTGGGTTTATTGTAGGTGATTCCCTATCCTGAAAAATTAAGTGGGAATGCTAGTCGCAGTCAGGGAAGTG
Source organism: Homarus gammarus (assembly GCA_958450375.1). Classification (NCBI taxonomy): domain Eukaryota; kingdom Metazoa; phylum Arthropoda; class Malacostraca; order Decapoda; family Nephropidae; genus Homarus; species Homarus gammarus. The sequence goes on along the minus strand of CAUDMG010000190.1, from coordinate 769,546 downwards.
TAGCGTCGAGTTAACACTACAGTAGCACCTCCTCTTCCGCGGACGTACTGTACCTAATAAATTGGCTTTTTTACAACTAGTTACAACACCTGTAAGGCCACAACTACAACACCTGTATTTACAGCCATAACTATAACACCTGTATATACGGCCACAACTATAACACCTGTATATACGGCCACAACTACAATACCTGTAAGGCCACAACTACAACACCTGTATAAACAGCCATAACTATAACACCTGTATATACGGCCACAACTACAATATCTGTACGGCCACAACTGCAACACCTGCACGGCCACAACTACAACACCTGTATAAACAGCCATAACTATAACACCTGTATATACGGCCACAACTACAATATCTGTACGGCCACAACTGCAACACCTGTACGGCCACAACTACAACACCTGTAAGGCCACAACTACAACACCTGTATAAACAGCCATAACTATAACACCTGTATATACGGCCACAACTACAATATCTGTACGGCCACAACTGCAACACCTGTACGGCCACAACTACAACACCTGTAAGGCCACAACTACAACACCTGTATAAACAGCCATAACTATAACACCTGTATATACGGCCACAACTACAATATCTGTACGGCCACAACTGCAACACCTGTACAGCCACTACTACAACACCTGTATGACCACATCATCTTTGCGAGAAGTACAACATCGCCTTAGTTCCAGGGAGCGTGTGTGCAGCAGTATGTTCATTAAAAGTAGGTAGAAAGACACCTATCGTGTACTATAATACTGTAATAGTAATGCCAGACGTCTGGAGAGCATTATGACGGCAGTTTTGAATTTTCTCTTCTACTGCAACAATCGCTAGTTTAGGACGCCCTCTTTACTCATCATGTGAGCAGTAGCCTAAATGGATTACAACGCCGAGGTCACAGAGGGTCTTTATCAAGCCCCAGTGACCAGGTTACTGTGGCAATGGATTATTTGAGTATTTTTTTTTTAGTCCACAAAACTTGTCTAAACTCTTACACAATGGTTGACTTGCCTTCAATACATACACGTTCTGTTTGGGGCTGTGAATAAAAGGTTTTATCTACTTACAGTCTAAGACATAGCGTTGTGGTGTTTCACATATTTGACATTTTGTGTTCACATCTTCGCGGGGGCGTCTTGCCACCTACTTACCCTGTATGTCTTGGTCTTAATCTTGCAGTGGCAACGTCTGCTGACCTTGTTATTTTCTCCATTAAATTTTATACTTGATGAATTTGATTATTGTGGACAATTTTATACCACGCCAGAGAGGCAGGCGTAGTACTGCTGTGTTCGGTTTTGGAGACAAATATGTGGAAGTGAATGCAGGAGACAGTTCAGTTCTTAAAGTCAATTTTCAATTGTAGTTAAAACAACAACTAAGATTAAAAAAAATCTCCTAATTCAACAGCTAGACAGGCAAAATAATACCTTACTGTACGTACTCTCTAGATTGCTAGAATGTCACCAAATTTATACACGTAAAGAAAATACACATCACGGAAAGGCTTCTGACAATATTATATAATTAGCATGCAAACCTTCAATTAATATAAAATATCGCACTGCAACACTGTGTGTCGAGGAGGAAACACAAGCAAGAAATAATATTAAGAAAGAAACATTTGTATGTCACGGGGCGGTGTTACAGGTGTGTGGCGACGATGGCGAGCGTCAAGGGTGAGCTGGCGTCTGGCGCTGAGACTTGTAATGATCACTGGCATCTTCCTCGCCCTGTACATCCTCAGCTCCCTCAACACCAGCACATCACCCACACACAACTCCGTAAGTCAACCTTTTGTTTTCAGCCAAGTGGCAACCTTACTTATCAATTTAAACTGCTACTCCGTGTGTTACTACCCTCTTTTACAATGAAGTGTTGCACTCAAGTTTAATGAGTCAGACGTGAAGACCAGTGCGGAAAAATATATATTTATCACCTATAACAATACAGTATATCATATTTCGAGGAATATTTATGTAAATGCAAGTCTTGATCAACTTGTAAATAATCACTTTTAAATAATTTCCGTTAGCACCGAAATACTTTGAGATGCAGGAACTGACTGAGACAGTGATTGCCTTCTGTCCTATAAGGCTTGATCACAGTTCAGTTCACCCAGCTGTAAATGGGTACAGTTACTTTACAGTTGGGAAAGAGAAGGCGGTCGAACACAGTGCCAGGTCACGCTGCTTGTGTATATCAATGTCATAATACACAGTGCATTGTGTCCACTATGTCCCTAACAGACAAAATTAAGAACTGAAAATAAGTATATTATGAAAGTTAAGTAATACAAGAACTCAGTATTTTGTCCAAACATTCTCGGTAGTTAGGCCGCGCCAAGTTTTAAATTGGTACCACTTTACATTTATAAATTCAAGCTTAAAAATTATGAAACGATTCTTGGCCACTGTTGGACATGACAGCCTGTACACTTAGTGGTCTTTATTGTCTTACGTAAGGTTGGCTCTTCAAACCATTTATTTATCATTTCGAGTCCATATTATGTGCGTCACTCATAAACCAACTCTATGAAAGTAATCAAAACAAAGGTGAACATGTGTCAAGAATTTCGTCTTATTTATAACTGATAGTTGCTTAGGACCAATGGCACTGCCGCCCTTATTACTCTCCAGTTACTTCCAGATGCATGTAAGGAGAGAGGGTGTTGGGCCTCAGGCCAGAACCTCCATCAAGGATATTGGATGGACCGTTGGCGGAACACAGCAGCTGGGTCACCATGATGTGGATAACATAAGTAAGGACCATCCAGTGGGTCAACCTACAGCTTCACCTCACAAGCAGCAGTTTCCATACGGGTGAGTGTCTCTTACTGCTATTCCCTCACCACCACACCTGCACAGCTCACCACCACACCTGCACAGCTCACCACCGTCCACCACACCCGCACTCCTCACCACCACACCTGCACTCCTCACCACCACACACCTGCACTCCTCACCACCACACATGCACTCCTCACTACCACACCTGCACTCCTCACCACCACACCTGCACTCCTCACTACCACACCTGTACTCCTCACCACCACACCTGCACTCCTCACCACCACACCTGCACTCCTCACCACCACACCTGTACTGCTCGGAATAAGTTGATTTAAAATATTGTGACCTTGATAAAAGGTAATACAAGCTGGTGACTAATTGTACCAGGCAACTAGTAACTGTACATTGTAATACAGAGTACAAGATAGCGAGAAACTGTACAGTAGTGTACAAGACCTTACAGCGTAATATGTTTCAGGTACCTTATAAATGAACCTCACATTTGTGACCACGACGTCAACATTATCAACATGATTCCCATCGCTCTTACAAGACTTAAGAGGAGGTTATACATCAGGTACGTGACCTACATGACCTGTTATGTGATGTGCAGTACTTGGCACGTGACCTGCATGACCAGATATATTATCGAGTATGACCTGATATATGACTGTACTACCGGGGTAATGTGGCAGTACAGGGCAGTTGTAGGGGAGTCTGCTAGTGTAACGTTATCATAGTGTGTGACACCACCTGGTTATCCCAGGAGACCGTCCATCACACACCTCAAACCTTTCATAAGCCTTTATCTTGTAACCTTCGCCACTGCTCTCCACTGCCAGAATAATAACCATCTATATTTACTACTGTACTCTTAAAGTCAACAGCAGTTTTTATTATCTCGTGTTGTTAAAAACTGACAAACTAATTACAACATCCAATTACGGTCTTAAGTCATGAACAATATAGTTTATCATGATATAAATTTCTTTCACCTTCATTCTTGATTCACATCGGGAAATGAGGTGACACCAGGTGACACCATTTCCCGCATGTCTGTCAAATCTTCTCTTATATAGTTTTCTTCCGACTGCTGTGCTGTCCTGATGTTTTATTTAACCAACTATACGTTAAGGGTGTACGGTAATGTTTGACTAATGAAAGTGGTTGTTGTGGCAGGGAGTTGTGGGGGCAGCGGAAGTACTCCAGCAAGATGAGGATGAAGACCGTGTTTGTGGTCGGGATCACCAACTCCAACTACCAAAGTCAACTTCTCCACGAGAGTCAACACTACCACGACATCATCCAACTCGACTTTGTTGATTCATATTTTAATCTGACATTAAAAACATTATCCATCCTTCACTGGACACAAAACTTTTGTCCGGGGGCGAAATGGATTCTGAAGAGCGACGATGACGTATTGGTCAACCCATTTACCCTGACCGAGTACCTAACCCAGCATCCCACAGCGGATTTTGTATGTAAGATGAACAGAAATTTGCAGGTTTGTCGCGAAGAGAAATGGTGTCCGAAAAAATGGCAGGTTAGCTACGAAGAATACCCCTTTAACTTATATCCTCTCTCTTGTCACGGTTTCGTTTACGTCATCTCTAGAAAGATGGCTCGGTTGGTCTACGCCTCCGCCAATAAAACTCACCCATACCGCATGGAAGACGTCTACTTTACCGGCATTGTGGCCAAGCACTTTAACCCTGTACGTCAACACTTAAGCAAATATTTGTTTCCAATACAAATAAAAACTTATACAAATCTTCCTGAACTGGGCAAATTACTGTTCTTGTTAAAGCCTGATCTTATAAAAGGATTTGAGCTCACAATGTGGGAGCGAATTCTCCAAGAGAGTTATAATCACACGGTTACCAAAAATTCGGGAACAGCATTCTAAATATTATTATTTATTTGCAGGCGATAGTAGTCTTTATACCAGCCACTTATCTTTATTTCTCTCCCTCGACATGGCCACCTAGTGAATGACCATTCATTTTATAAGATACCACTGCAGGCTAGCCTGTAACAGCTGTGGAAGTTCGCAGGTGTTTTGGTGGTTGTGTGACAGCCCAGGTGCAGCACGTACGGTGACCAGGCATCATATAGCTCAAACACTGATTTCGTAATTTAATTACTATTTATTTCACCAAATGTAATACGAGTAGTGTACCATCCCTCATGCTTTGCAATAAAAAAAATGCTTGAGCCTGGACAAGCAAGCTGGAAAATGGAGTAATGGGGTGGGACTGGGACTATTAAAACCAAGAAAATAAGTTCCTGTGCGGCAGAAGCAGTAAGAGAGAGATGGACAAAGTACCAAGAACCGTACAATGATAAGGATAAGGTACAGGTAAGAAAAGAAAAAACAAATAAAGATCGAACTTCTAATTGTAGAGTCAGAAGTTGAGGAAGCTGTGAGCAAAATGAGAGAGGAGCTTGTGGAGTCGATCAGCTTCCACCAGAATTTAGCCTATAAATCAAATGGGCAGGAATGTGATAATGTTTGACTAAAATATGTAATTTTATATAGTGTACTTCAAAGGAGACTTTCCCAGGGATTAAAAAGACAAACAATGTTTGTATTATTACCTACAAAGCCAAGACCATTAGACTCTACGGACTTGTCACTTACTACCTCAAACAACACTTATTTTGCCTTGCCTTATTTACCTAATGGCCTCCCGTTAGAGGTGGCCATACCGAGGGAAGGAACTAGTGGCCTGTATAGAATCCATCCATTGGTCTTGACCACATAGGAAATACTTCTTCACAGAGGGTGGTAGGCCTATGGAACTGTTTACTAGCCCAAGCTGAGGAATCAAGAACAGTACCGGGATTCAAAATAACTAGACAAAATTATCAAGAACAATGGAGGGATCCTACACAGGCCACTAGCCTAGCCTGTTTAATATAGGAACCAACAGCAACCCGAAACTGAAACATTTGATTGTAGCCATTTTCCTTATTTAATCTACTATTGTTTGATATAACTTAATTACAACTTCAACACTTACCGATGAAATGCTATAGAATCTCTCCTGTCCCTCCGGGTACATTCATATGCCGAGCAGATGGCATAATGGAGCAAAAATTGAGAGCGAAGCACAGTGTACGGTTAATGTCTCGAGTCGTCTAGGCGGGAGCTCAGGCCCTCAGGGATATGACGTCATGCTGCCAAATCTACTACATACTTGGATTTTACTCAGTAACCTACAGTGAATTCCTGGCGCTAATTTGCGTACCGAAAAATCCCTGTATAGGTATTTAATTATTTTTCTATTCATTTCTTTAAAGGTATTTAGTTATACACGAATTTCCTTTGCAACAAAATAAGGGTGCCTCAAACATTTTACCAGACACATGGTAATCTAATTTCATCATGAATGATTTGGTGCAAGAATTTTGTAATTCTAGTAATGTTTTTTTTTTTTAATTTTGGATATGGTAAGATTTTTTTTTTTTTTTTTTTTTTTTTTTTTTTTTTTTTTTTTTTTTGAGAATAGCCCACCCGGACAAAAGGTCATCGACCCATACGGGGCCCAGGGGGCGAAAAAATAAGAGTAAATATAAATTAAAAATAGAAATGAAAAAGCTTATATTAATCTACTGTACACCACGAAAATGCCGGAAAACCAGCTTTTTGAAGTGAGACAGATTGTATGAGTATGGAAACACAGAAGGCAGAGCTTCCACAGTTTGGCTGTGTGGGGAAAGAAGGATGTACTATAACGGGTTATTCTAGTGTGATTGACATCCACAGAGAAAAGGTGGGCACCGCGGGCAAGACGTGTGTTATGAGCCCACGGCCTTGCCGGCGATGCACAAGATGCCGAATCCACCAAACAATGCCCGTTAAAAGTACTTGTAAAAGAGAAAGAGAGTGAAGTATAAATAGAAAAAATGACACCCATATTTTCAGTGATAGTTTACTTAGCTATAACCATTGTGAAATACCTGTATAGTTAAAATTGTAGCACTTCAAGGATGATAATGTATGCTTTAATTCTTATAGGATTAAGCATCACCCACATATGGTTATAACTGAAATTATCATCCTCAAGGGATTAAAAGAGAATTAAATTATAAGTGAACTGTACAGTGTGTACAGTATGTACCAGGGTAGCACCCACCATTTAGAAAAGACGGCCACAAGGGGTGGTGGTGTATTACTGTACGTCAAGAAGCACCGGACAGCAACTATTAATGATGAGCTAAACGAAATGGGATCATCCGATTCTATTTGGCAGTAGGTGTGTGCTATGGGGCTAAGTCTCAAAATTGGCAAATCCTCTTTCACATAATGTTATGAAAGACCCTACACGTAGGATACAACCCTAATCGCAACTACAGTATTCTGTTAGTAACATTTTCCAAGATAATGTACTGTGCTGTTGATAAGGAGAAAGATCTAAACGTTGTGATAAATTATTCAAATCTCAAGTACATCCCAGCCTGGATTACTGTATATAGGCATGGAAAACATAACTCCAGAAAGATCTAACATTCCTAGCAAAGGTGCAAAACTGAGCAACTAAGATGACTCTGGAACTATGCCATCACGATTATCCAAGTACTGGAGTAGATTGAGGACCTAAGGACTAACAACACTTCAGACAAGGCACAATAAGGCAGATCTCATTGAAACATTCGAAATCCTGAAAGGGATGGAAAACATGAACCTGGGTCACTTCTTTGTGATATCATGCACCACTAACAAGAAGGGACATAACTACAAACTCGTCAAACTATAATGAAAAATGAACATAGAGAAATACTTCTTCACACAGATGATGGTAAACCTGTGGAATGGTCTACCAGCCAACACTACAGAATCCTGAACAGTACTGGACTTCAAAATAATCCTTGACAAAATTATCAAGAGCAATAAAGGGATCCTACACAAGCCACTGGCCTCCTTCCCTTGGCATGGCCAGTACACCAAGTCCTCGCTTAACGTCGGGGTTACGTTCCTAAAAACGTGACGGTATACAAAACAACGTTAAGTGGATCAAATTTCCCCATAGATAAAATATGGGAGTTACGTTCCTGAGCCTCCCGTTGCCCCATGAAATACATTACATATACAGAAAATCATTGCCATTTCTATAGAAAATGATGCATACATATACAACTACAAAGTTTGTATTGGTACTCACCGATGGGCGGAGGTGGTGGAGCGAGTGTGTGGTGGGTAGTGAAGCGGAGGAGGCGGATGGCGGGAGGGGAGGAGTATGGAGGAAGCGGAGAACGAGGGTGTGGAGTCACTGAGACTCTGCGGCTGCCTCCTCCTCCTGCTCTGACTGGGGTTCCTCCGCTCTTCCCCCGTTGTTGTTTGCGCCATAAAAAGTAGTCCGTGACGACGCAAAACGACGTTGTACCGAGTCACTGGGACGTTAAACGAATTTTTGGTATCTAAAGATTAGCTACGTAGTACTGAAACAACGTTAAGCGGACCGACGTTATACGAGGACTTACTGTACAGTATTCATATTGACTACTGGACCTTTACCAAATTTAACATTGATACATCAAAACAAACTTTACCTGGATTATTTTTTTATTGAATGGTATGTAAAGTTAGATACAGTTTTTCTATTAGGAAAAAAAAAATCACATTAAGAAGCTAAAGAAAAATACATACATGATCAGATGTATGTATGGACATTTTCACTCACTTATGCAGAAATGACAAAGTCTGAAAGTTATCCACTGTGTATCCTTTACAATATATAAAATTCATATTCATTTCAGCTATTTGGTAGTACTGTACTGGACCTTAGAAATATCAGGGGCATTCATAAGCAAAGACTGTTGAGCACTGAAGACAGATCACAGTCACTATTTCATAATGTCTCCTCCATACCATAGGCTTTATATGACTAGTGAATATGGGCGTTGGCATCAAAATGACACGTAAGAGAACCGACTGTACAAATTTGGAATACCCTCTTCAGTGAACATTTACAATATATATAAGTTAAATTGTACTACTTATTTATTGCTTTAGTTTTAATTGTTAAAATTTTAATAGAGGAAACAGGGACTTTCACAATCCTTATACATTCCAAACATTTAGGACCCAACTTTACTATAATCCCTGATTGTTTAAATAATAGCTGTCTAATGTAATGTGTGTGACCTATATATTTAGATTTTCAGTGACTAGTAAATTATACACAAATTATGCATATAAATACCCCCAGAAAATGGATATTTATTGAGAGGATTTTAATTTTCAAATACGTACAGTCTTGTACTAAAATACACTTAATAGTACAGTACTAGTGTCAGTAAATGTAATACTGTATGACTTGTGATGAAAAGAAGTGAGTAATAAATAAGAGGGGGAGTAAGATTTCTTTTTTATGGGTAATAATATCTCGAGTCTAAGCACCATAAAATACAGTATATCATTCTCTAATATTAAACACAAGAAGATGTACCTTCTTCAACTCTTAATAAATGTTGTCTAGTGATTGAAATAACTTAAATTTACGGACTTATTGGTAAAGACATCAGTTGTTGATGCACAAATAGATAATACACATTCAGCAAAATACAGTAAATTATGAAAAGTAAAATTACTAAGCAGAGTAAATAACTGTAAAATTAATAAACCATAATCTCGGTAAAATTAAACATTTTGTTCTGGATGACGCTAACTTGATTTACAGTACAGTATAACCTAAAGAAATTAAATTATGGATTGTAAATTGAGGAGCAAGATGAGAACATTTTAAACTCATTATCAAACCTGAAGGAACATATGCAGCACCCACTACTCCAATACTGTAGTTGGACATATAATTTTCTTCTACTACTGTATATATATATTTTTTTTTGGGTGATGAGTGAATTACTTTTTTTTTAATTATGGGAACCTAAAATGCATTTACGTATATTAAAATCTCCGACAAAAACTTAGTTTATAAAAAGTTATTCATTGTAAAATTATCCAGTAAATATACTTCTTTGGAGTGACTTTACATGGGAAACTGTTCACTGATCTGGCAAGCCTGACTTGCTCATGGTACATATTTGAGTGACCCCTTTAATCACATACACAAAAGCAATTCTGCTTCAACTTTAGAATTCACCACATTAATATTAGGTGACCTTGTAAGTCCTGCTCCTTATCACTAAATGGAATATTCATAACAAATTAATAATTATGCTTTGCAATGCACTAAATTATCAGCCATGATCTACATATTACAAACTTAATAATTCATTATGGCAAACTTAATAATTATCCCACATTATAAACCTCATTACTTCATGCTACATCTGTTAATTATCCCTCAGGATTCACACCTAATACATTCTCATGAAAATAAGATTAATTAATCATTCCTCTGCCTAAGTCTTTTTGATACTTCTTACTATATATTCCTGTATGATGATGACATGAATTTCTGCAACATTCAATGCCCTTTTCCGCGATCATAAAGGTGCACGCTCACATACCCTAACTTCATTCTTTTGTTCAGTGAAATGCAGCAGTGTGCAGCCTACAGTCTAATGACCCATGACTCAAACCAAGAAACAAATATTTCACTGCAACAATCATATATACAGTACATGAGGAAAAGCAAAATGAAGGACAAAGCAAGAAACAGGATAGGTTCAAACTTGTAAGTGCCAGTATGTAGAATAAAGTAAAACTGAACTTTCTGAAAAGTAGTACAGTAGTAGTCTGAAGACATAAAGCAGCCACAAAGTTTATGAGGTAGGAGAAAAGTAACATAAAGATTAGAAAAAGTCTCTCTACTAAGCTCCATAAACAGCTACATATACTATTCTGTTCCGAGTAACATTTTTTATCCAAACAGCACAATTTTTTAACCCTTTAGAGGGCAGCAGCGCACTTGGTTATTTTATTCTGGCTAATGCCGATCATATGGTGAATAGAATACCTGTAAAAGAAAAAGAAAAGTAAAAGAGACGTGACAGATCGCCCAAGCGGCTAACTAGCCGATCAGTGGTGAAGAGGATAAAAGAAAAGAAAAAGATTATATTCAACTTAGAGAAATTCCTGCCCTCTAAAGGATTCAAATCCCTTATGTGGAGTAAAGTGAATAAAATTCAAGAAAATAATCAAATTAACACAACAAATAATGAATGGCATAACTCCAACTGTTTTAGACCAGAAAAAAATTATCTTGGAAAGCCAATCGTACTGTACAACATTACAGTAGAAAAATATTAACAATCTTCATAGAAACTCATTTGTACAGAGTACAGTACAAAACATTCTTTGTACTGGAATATACAAAATAAATAAATAACATTGTTTTATACATATTACATTAATTATATAATTTACAATAAAATCTGTGAAAGAAAAAACACAGTGTATCTCCTAGACATCTTCAGTATTCTGAGAGATACTAAACTTAAATTTATGATATATTGTATTCTAATTAAAAAAGTTATGTAATGTTGCCATCAGTAACTGGTTTATACAGTACTAGCATAGTACTACTATACTACATACAGTAGTTTATTATAAATTCAAATTTCTAATGTTTATCAACATAGTTGTAGATCTATTAGGAAATAGTTAAACTATTATTTTCCAAACTGTGCACAGTATTAAAAATAATCATTAACATACTGTACTGTATAGCAAAAAATTAAATGCCCTTTGTGTTTATTATAATTTTTTTACAATCTTTCACAACCGAATGAATTTTTACTGTGTTAAAATATTCAACCAACTCATTATCATTGTATCCTTCCACTGTAATGTCTTTTAAGCTTAAAGGAAATAATATTAATACTGTTTTATAAGGTGTATAATGCATTGAACAAGTCTATATGGTATGAATCCTTGGAATGAGTAACTATATTAAGTGAGATAATATGTGGCATGCTGTAAATGGTAATGAAAAAATGATATGATTCAATGTTGTTTCAAGACCTTTGTAGTATTCACAAGTGACTGCTTTCATCTGGCAGCTCCTCTAGAGCATCTGAAAATTCACCTTCTGAACTGTCCGCGCTAACTTGTCGCTCAATTCCAGCTTCACGCAAAGCAATATTCTTAAACTGACGCTTCTTTTCTTCAGAAACTTTCAATCTGAGACTAGAACCATCAACTTTTTTGCGAAAGCTAGACACACGAGTAAATGTGTTAACCACACTGTCGAAAGACACCTTGACACAATTTTTCTGTCTCACAACAGCTTCTTCAATTTCCTTCTTTATAGTGTCGATGCATGAGAGAGTATTAAATTCTACAAGCTTTGTCAGGCGGTCATATTGCAATGGTTCATACACAAAGTTCATAGAAGAAAATGGGTTCTGTGGATCATCAAAAATGGGAAAATCTGCAAATTGTTTTTCTTCCTCAGTTTCTCGTGGAACCCCTGAAAAAAGATAAGCTTTATTAACAAAGTATTCAACTACTACTGTATTGGCATGTACTGGCATAGAAAGTACCAGCAATTGCTTTTCTTCACCTGCTTCTTACAATGAACAAACATAATGAATAATTGTTTTTTTTATGGGGGTAGAGCTCCGAGGTTATCAAATTAATGAGGTTTGAGTGTACTGTACTGCATAATGTTTCTAAGCATACAACTAAATATGATGACTTTAATAATTCTTCTTTAATTCTACAACAAGTTGGATCAGTATATTATTACAGGGGGTCTCCACTATATGTCATTTTGCAATGACATCGTTGATTAATTGAGGAACGCAACATAAAAATTCCCCACACTAACATAAAGTTGCATGACTTTGGTTCCCTAACCCCAATGTATTTTGGGGACCAGCTGCATACTGAATATTTTTCTGAAATCATCATGAGGATGTGGTTGCCATCTTATAAGTGAAGAATATGTACAGGTACTAGTTCTTCTTAAACGGGGAAAAATATATTTATAAACATCTTAAATCAAATCTTCTCTCAATTAATTTGTTAAAACTTACCTGGTGCTTTAAAATCCCTGAACTTATTGTTGACTAGAGGAAAATGCAGTATGACAGGACAAAACTGATCATCTGGATGCTTGAACACATAGCACTCACGGACTTCTTCATTTTCATATTGTTCAATCTGTTAAAGAAACATATACAAGGTGTCTCATTTTATTTCAAAATCAAATATACCATAAAATGAAAATAAACTACAGTACCAAAATAATATTCAGCACTATATAGAGAGTAGTGTTAAAATGTAATAGTTTTTAATGATCTACTGCACCTGTTTCTGTATTGGAGGGAAAGGAACTTTGTTTTGGATAGCCCACTTTTCAGCAAGCAGAAGTTCCTTGAAAGGCGGTGAACTGTCCTTGGGCCTCTGAGAGAAGTCAAATGATAAGTAGATATCCACCGCTCGTTGTGGCCGCAGCAAGAGAGGGTATGGCGAGTTGAAGGCCAGGCCAGAGTCCACAATGAATAACTTTTTTGCTGTGTTGTCTAAAGGCTTATATCTGCAGCTTGCTCCAAAGTCCACTGAAATAAAGAAGATATAAAGTTCTATCCTATTATTGTGTAAGGAGCTACAATAAATCTCTATTTACTTTATGGACCATAATAAACCTTACCAATACTGTACTGTATATTTGGAGACATACTGTATAGTTATGACATCACTATTCTGGGATAATTATGAGGAATTCTCAACCTGATTAATAAGATAAATTAACTTATCACAGACCAATGACACCACTGATTGTAGTAGCTAATATTAAATACAGTGTCTACTTACTATCAGAGTCCACCTGATCTTCCTGGTCTTCTTCTTCAGCCATGGCATCAGCAGCAAAAGGCGATATAGGAAAGGAGTGCCTCAGGGATAGTCCACGGAAAGGGTTGAGCACTTCCCCTGCTCTTCCCGCTCTTGAATTAAGGATGTTCGTTCCTGTCATGATGTTCTGCTTCAGTGCATCCCAGAAACCAGCCTTCTTATCCACTCTTGACTTCCGAAGAGTTTTTCTGTAGAATATAAATGAGATCATGAACAACACCCTCATGGTGAAGAATAAGTAAGCTGCACTTTTTTCTAACTTTTAAACATTTATCTTCTATTATGCACACTGGCAAGAAATAAGAGCCCATACACTCCATTCACTTTTACTGCTTACTTCTTTATATATTGCACAAAATAAGTACTGAGAGATGTGACCGATCGCCCAAGCGGCTAACGAGCCGATCAGTGGTGAAGGGGATAAAAGTAAAAGTAATAGCATTCACAATAAAATCAATTAACTTATCCACTCTAATTAAAGTAAATAAAGGATATATAATCATCAAACAATATTATGTTCTCAAAATATTCAATTTACGTAAAATCGGCTATGCTAATACACAGCATGCGTCCAAAGCATGAGTCTTTTTACAAGAAACCCTTGGTATTCAAAGCTTCTGCATTTGCATTGTACTGCGCAACTCATTGCCATTCCTAAAAACCCGTTTAATTCATATTACGCTACATAATATTCAAATCCACCGCGCGTGTAGAATCTCAGGAGCGTTTTACCCTCAGGATCACTCTCAGTAAGCCCCGCCTTCGAACACAGTTGTCACTACGTTTATTGCACTCTCTACTGGCCAACGCAACCTTGAATTAGTCTGTTTAAATCAACCCAAGTAATTTGCCAGACCTTTGTCAAAAGAGGGTCATCTTTGAATGAGTAACAGTTAGTTTGTTTGTGATTATTGTCATTGCGTGAGTAGCGATCACTGGCAACTCAGGGGTATATAAGCTCGAGATGGCGAGGCATCAGCGTTCCCTGACGCTGATTCACGTTTGTCTCCAGGTATGTTGTTTCCTAGCCATTCATTTAATTCAGTCAATTGTAGTGATTATCAGTGTTCACCAGTGTTCATGATTTAACAGTTGAATTGTCATTCACCCAGTGTAGAAGTAATATAACGTAAATACGTCTGTCGTCTAGACAAGAGAGTTGGTTGGTGTTGTCATGTTTCTCAGTTCCCTGACGCTGATTCACGTTTGTCTCCAGATCGAGGGTGGGCTTAATTGAAACCCACCGGTCGCTCGGAGCCGGTGGATACCCAGCAGTGGTCAATATAGGAGTGATGGCGCTGATTCGTCATGATTAATCGGCACTACTCTACCTCGTGGGCCGATGACCCCAGACCCATCTCGGGTCGGAGTGTAACCGACCACAACAGCAGTTGTTAGAGGCGCCAGTGCTATACCCTGGGACAGGCCTTGGAATTATGGTCCACAGTGTGGTTGTATGTGTTTTTACCAGTGTGTTTTATAAGAAATAAATCAATGAAGACATGTTATGGTTTCACCCTTCTTTACCCTCATCGATCTGGTCAATGGAAAACCTAACCCAATGCCTAGTCCACTCTGCCCGCTACCTAACGAGCTACATGCTGTCCAGAGGGGGTCTGGTGGCAGTGACCCTTAGAAATTAAGTTTAGAGTTAAGTTATCCCCTTAAATTTAGTGACCCCAGATCTGGCAGTATAGCATGGTTGGTTATATGTGGTTACCAGCCGGGCCATAGTCGTGTGAGGATCAATGCACAAAGTGACTATGGTATCTTGCTGCACACTCTTCCTGTGCAGCCTCATAAGGTCTCCATCACAAAGCTCTCGGCAAGTTTTTGCTATTTCATGGCACTAAAGAGCGAATATATAAATAAATGTAAGATAAAAAGTGATATCTATAAGCCAGAAAGTTATTGGTTAAGCTTGGTAGTGACCAGAGTGCAGTATCAGTGACCAGATGTTATGGCATCAGTAAGTTGAATGTGTGTTACATTAAGAAAAAGTTCCCCAAAATACTAATTCAATATTTGTGATTCATGATCCCTGAATGGACAAGACCTTAAGCCTATAGACAGGTTATAGCATCAGCATCAATGACTTCATCATCACATGTTTTATGCACTTTTACACCATTTGTCCTTATCAAAATATAATTACTGTACAGTACTATTTATGTTTGTCAGGAACCTATCCTCTCACTTCCCATAATCCCTTAGTATTAATATTCACAGTTTCACATTTCATGGTGATCTCAGGGATGTAGCCCCAGTGAATATCAAGGGTCTCCCGTATTTCAAATTGATGTACTGTACTGTATTTAATGATAAATTGTATGCTTACCTTCTATTGGCCCAGACATTTTTTCCTGCTTCATCACTAACATTTACTTGTTTTCGTAAACGTGTAGCTTTGAAGGCCCCTTGGCGATTTAATCTTGATTCCTGTGCAGTCTGATAATTGGTTGAAACTCCAGGATCACTAATTGTGCTTTCCTTTCGATTATCTCTAGATGATTTCATTTTAGTCATATCAAAGCTAAATGGTTCAGATATTTTTCTTCTGTTCTGTTTTTGATTACGTTCAGAAAGTTTTAGACTGTCCAAATCAAGTGATTTTGTTGTGAGCATTGCTTTGTTCTGGTCATTTTTCTGCTGAGGTGAAATAAAACTTTCACCATCTGATCTGCAGTGGCTGTTATTATCCCCAAATGCTAAGCTAGGACATTCATAAAACTTATCACTGTCTGTACAGTGTGACTTGACTGTAATTCCAAGATCTTCCTCCTCGGATTCCTTATCATCTTTACCCTGAATATCTTCCTCATCTTCAGTATCTGAGCTCTCCCCTGAGCTGATAGTATCTTCAAGATTGTCTGGAAAAGAGAAATAAAAATATATTTGTAACAATTAAACATAATTTTTGTATCACCATGTGATTCACTGGTTCAACAGCAGCAGTGTTTTCCAAACAAGAATTTATACAACTTGAAAACAATTTCACCTTTAAAAAATGACCGTACAGTACTGTATAAGCAATGGGCTGATCAAGATTTTATGAATTATCATAGATTTCCAAATACATGTAGTTATGCCTCCACTGTAGCCTGCTTTCTGTAGTACTGATTAGTGTAAGACACATGGATGAAGATCTGGACACACTGGTGTACTGTGCAGCCTTTTTTCACACTACCCATTAAGTACCCAGAGTGATGCATTACACTCCATAAAATATTTTAATAATGTTATTGATGGTTCTAGTGCTTATGTGAATGTTAATAGTTACTTGATTGACTTGTTTAAAACATACTTAAGAGTGTAACATGGTTGCATAATGTCACTGCATTTATTTAATATTTTTGGAGGCTCGAAAAGATAAAAATACAAATAAATGAAAAAGAACAATAAAAACTTTGAAAATGCCTGCTTAAATGTAAACCAACTTCCAGAACAACAGTGGAAAAAATATAAATAAATTGTGGGAATACTTCTCCCATAATAGGTGTACAGTAGTTAGTTTCGACCTTAGGATATGGTGAGGGTTTCTTAAGGCTGCAAATTATGTACAGTGTCTGCAAAAAGAATAGTGTCTGCCATTTATCTGAGTAATTTTATGCACTTTATTATACTTGTGACAGACAAGCACCTAAATAACACCCCTCCAGCCCTGGCTGCAAAGGGGTGATTAATAATATAACTTAGTGATAGCTGAGGACTAAAATATTTTTGTGCCTAAACACTGTGCCAACACTGGAGCGGGTACAGAGACGTGACCGATCGCCCAAGCGGCTAACAAGCCGATCAGTGGCGAAGAGGATAAAAGGAAAAGGAAAAATATATCAGAGACCAGAAAATTTCAACGGTGTGATGAAATTACATCATACAGAAGTCTGTAAGTCATACAGTGAAATGGAATAAAATGAAAAAGTAGAATGCTTTTAGATTATGGGAATATTTCATTTAAACTACACAAGGGCCAGTAAAGAAAATTTCATGTAATGAACAAGTCAAAGGGGCCAATTTTTTTTCTTGCTTTGTTTTTTGCTGGGAACAAGACAACTGACCTGGAGTAACTGGCCATGAGAGTCTAGAGTTGGTACTTGCTCTTGCTCAGTAGATGGTCAGGCTCTCCATGTACTCATTAAACTTGACTTATCTACTGTACTGTACTGTACTAACTGTTCATATTGTTTCATCTGGAGAGATATTACCTAAGTTCCTAACATGCAGGTTTTATTGAAAGAAAGATTGATTAATTCACCCTAAAAATTAGAGGAAGACAGAAATATCTTACTTACCTTCCAAATTATTTTCCTGTTGTGCATCTCTCATGATCTGCACCATGTCCTTCTTTCCTCTCTCCATCACCAGCCTCTTGATGAGGATCGTGAAGGCACTGCCCCACACACCTATAATAAATGTTGTGGTTAATGAGTTCATTTTCAAATTATTTTAATTAATACTTTAGTTTCTGAATATGTTTTAACATCCTGAGTCTATCGGTTTTCATTGAAGAAGCTTGCATCTTCATACAATAAATGACTAGCATTTTGTGACATACAAAAATTAAGTACAATACGGTATAGCAATACTTTACTTTAGGCTATTTGTCACTCATTGACTTAATAATCAGTTGGACGGTCAGTCAGTTGTGTTGTAAACTAATGGTAAACACTGGGCAATGTACAGTCTTGTTCAAGATTCTTCGAGCACTGCTAGAGACAGCTGGCAACTCATGGCAGTCTGTTTATTATAGTACTGTACATAGTAAAAATTATGAACGAATGTAAAAGCCCAACCATTAATTAAGCAACGGGGAACTAAGTAACCAATAACTGATCACTTTTATGTCCATGCCCAGTACTTACCAACAGTGTGTAACGGAGACGTGACCGATCAGAGGTGAAGAGGATAAAAGTAAAGTAAAAGTAATTCATAACTTTTACTACATACTATAGTAAACAAACGGCTTCAAGTTGCCAGCTGTCTCCAGCAGTGTTAGAAGAATCTTGAGCGAGACTGTACCTGAGCCAGTTTCAGTGTCAGTCAACCCTGGACTTAAAGGATCTCACACTTGGAAGTGCCACAGTATTTACTGTGGATCGAGGATCTAGGATGTTTTGTGCGCTAAACTCTGTGAACTAATTAGTGAACTCAAAAAGTCACTAAGGTTACCTTGGAGGAGACACAACTTATTAGTGCTGTGTTAAGATAGAAATTGAGAGAAAATATCAACTCTATTACTCTGAGGGGCACATAATGGAAAAGCAACAGCTATCATAAGCCATGAGTCATGTAGATAAAAGGGAAAAAGGAAGAAATTGAGTGATGTTCATTAATGATGATCATGATTCCCCTACCATAGAAAGACCTGATAATATAGTAAAGGAACACCAAGACCACTAGGTAACAGAGTCCTGTCTAGTGAAAGGTGAGAATTAGTGATCTATCCTACAAAATGGCAACAGTTTGGTGTGCCAAGTCAACAGTGTGACCCGGACATTATATAAGTCACAAATTTTATGTGTTTTTTCTCTTTTTTTTCTTTCTTTTATCCTCTTCATCACTGATCAGCTCGTAAGCCGCTTGGGCAATCGGTCACGTCTCTGTTACGCACCGTTGACAAGTACTGGTATGCACCGGCTCCTGAATGTACCTGAACCTGCTCCAGTGTTGGTCAAGTCTTGTCTTGAAAGAGTTCACAGAGCAACATTAGTGAGAAGTGAGTGCATAAAAGTGATTTCTACATTAACAGTTTAGAAAATAAAGGAGTCATGATATGAAAACTTAATTTCTTACCTTGCAGAAAGTGTAGAGGAAGTTCTTCAAAATGTTTTATTTTTTTCCCTACTATGAATTTGTTTCCAAAGTCCTCTGTTTTCATGAAAGTTCCATACTTTGCAATTCCTATTTCATAAGGAGAGAATTCTACCCACTCCTGAAAACATTAATGCACTGTGATTACATACAATAGAAAATTCAACTACAATATGTATATACAAATAATTTTAAGCGATTCAAGCTGCTGCAGTCATTCTATAATACTGCATCTTCCAAAGAAAATATTACAAAGGGTTACAACCAAATGACAGCAAGTTATTTCATATTTTTTTCTCAATGATTACAATTCATGTAATTTATGAAATGCAGGACACTATATAATTTATAAATTGCAATACAAGTACTGTACTGTACTATACTATACTGCACTTTGTTTTTATTTCACTATAGTTTATAAGGAAAACTGGAAGATACTACATTCATGAGAGTAGTTCATAAGTTTCAAGGGATATACAAACTTACCATATTATCACAGTACTATACAATACATGCAGGGCTGGGAATAGCAGCACTAAAGTTAATGCAGCATTAGTGCTGCAAACCTTTTAAATTGTCAGTGAAACAAGAAGCGGTGCCAATTTTAAAAGAAAATGAACTGCTAATTTCTCAAAACCATTTGTACTCAAAATTTGGTTAACAAGTGCAGTCTACTGTATATTGCACACAGTGTGTGGCTTCAAACATAACGTCAACTCAGGCAACAACCAACAGCAGCAGTCACAAAACTGGCCTATTGTGTGGTTTACTTTTACTACTACTAAAACAATTACTATTACCACTACAACTATTACTTACTGAAAATGAACGGCAGGAAACCTTTTTCTTGGCATGGAGGCAGGTATACAGAGGCAACGGAACAGCTCCCCGAGCTAATATACGCTGTGTGTCAGTCAGTTTCTTGTGTTTTTGCTGAAAGAAATAATGTCTAATCATCCTTTATTCCACATGAAGCAACAACTTAGTGTTCAGTTGTGTAGAGTAAAAAGCTTTGGGAATCTTAACCAGGAAAATGAATTGTCACATTAAATCTCATTAATGTAGCTGAAGAAAAGTGACATTTTAAATCTATGAGCAATGTGGTCCTTCTACTGGCTATCAGGATGGATTATAGAGTGCCTCCATAGCATACTACCATCTATATATCAATATAGTTCTATAGTCTTCTGTATTTATTCCCAGCCATCATAATTATGAGGTATTTAGAGTGACAAAGGCTATCTGACCATGGTCATGAATAATACATGCACTATTTTACAATAAAAAGTTTTACACACATGTTCCATACCTTTCTGTCTCTTTAACCATATTCAACCTTGTCTATTCCAAGCTTAGTTGTACTGAACTCATGTTACAGGTGCTTATGTCTAATTCTACTTGTTCTTATTTTACATTACTTTATCGTCTTTGCCACTGATCAGCTCTTTAGCTGTTTGGGCGAGTGGTTAAATCTCTGTTGTGCACTACTGGCAAATACTGAGCATGTACTGGTTCCAGGATTTATGTGTACTTATGCCAGTGTTGGTCAAGTCTGATCTTGAATGAGCTTACACTTGGTGTTGTTACAAATTACAATGTTCTCTGGCAGATTTTTCCAAAAAAATTTGCCCTTACAATTTTAAACTGTGAACCTTAGTGGGATGGGCATCTACCAGCTCCAGATATGGACACTCTACTGACTAATGTCCTCTGAGGTGTTTATAAACTTATAGTAAGTTATAAGCTAAGCAATTTATACAAATGCAGCCATGATAAACAATAAATAATGAGAAATATGTCAAAAGAACAGAATGATCATGCTTGCTAAATGCTTAGGATCTACATACAGTACATATACTGTACGTATAAGAAATACATAATAAAGATAATATTCATTACCCCTTTAAGAAGAACATCTCCCAGAAGATGACCAAAGAAATCTGTAAAGGACACAGGCTGGCCCTGTTTGTACTTTATAATCATGCTAGACACATAACTGAGGGCATTGATAAGCATCCACTTCCAGTCCTTTGTAACAGATTCTCGAAGTTCTTTCTGTATTTGATCATGGGTTACTCCAGGGAAGTTGTCATGGGCATAAAGGGTAGAAATGTACCTGGAAAAAAAAGTTATGTAAGAGTTGAGACTCACTGTGTTTCACATCATTATTCTTATACCAAAATATAATGCACATCATATTATAAAGCTTTAATAACATTGTCCCATCTTCAGTATGTACAAATTTCACAAAAGTCAAATGTAATACAAATACCAAACAGAAGGAAAGTTGAAAAATACTTTGAAACATTAATCCTGCGGTAAAAATTTCCACATGACATCACATACAGTACTACTGGCTAAGTCTCTTGGGGTGACAAGCATAACTTACAAGGTTTCAAACACTACAGTTGTTAGGTTCATTAATCCTTCATTGTTATGAATCAATAGTGAGTGTCTTATTCTTATAATTTATGAACCACCAATAGGTATGAACTGTTTATTGTATACACATCACTTAGATTTATCTTTCTTTCAATTTTTTATTAACTTGATTAATTTTTTTGTGAGACCTCTTTTATGTATCATAACCTTGTTTCAATTCAAGTTCTGGTAATATTAGGAAAAATTAATGGCTTGCTACAGTATCCCCAAACGCCGAAATTAGTATAAGAATCAACATATTAATGATAGAGGCCAAGTCTCCTGTCTGCGAATTTAAAAATTTAGTATATACTGTACCCAAGTACAGCATCATCCTGTTAACTCTGCATGACTTAACCTGGATACCTGAGTTGATTATCAAGACCAATATTACTATGCTGTTGTTCAAGCCAATTTTCATTTCATGTACTGTACTGTTTTAAACACACACACACACTACTAAAGATATGCTTATAACTAATGGACTATATAGTGTATACCACTTGGCTGGTGAATGATGCTTGACTTAAAACATTAATATGACTTACCATGATGAACCTGACAGTCCTGAGATATAAGTGGCACAGTCAAGAATGCCAGACTCATGCAAGGCCTTGATGGCACCACTGAGGCAGGTCATGGCACGGAACCCACCACCAGAGCCAAGTATACTGATAATAGGAACCTGCAGGGTGAGAAAGTCATCAACACTGTGCACAATATAAGAAACTTTACTGGAATGCCCAGGATGAAACAAAAATTTCAATAATATGAGCCATATTATGTAATATACTGTACATGAAGTAAATAAAGATGTAAAATGTAGGTTGAAATAGTAAACCAGTGCAACTAGAGCAGCACCATTCTCCACACTGCATTTCTACTTCGGTTTTGAAATGAAGTGTTATTATAGTATTGTTCTTTCTTAACCAGACAAACTCTTCAAGAGAAATTCCATAGGTTTCTATTGTCACTCTCCTGTCTGACACTACTGTACATGAAATTTTTCATTCTTTATGTTTACATGGCCTACTAATTTCCTTCATACAGTACTGTGATGTATTGTTCTCACAAAGATGTGATGTACTTTACTTCCATGGTCTAGTCAGCTAACTTGACCAACACTGGAGCGGGTTCACATACATTCAGGAGCTTGTGCATGCCCAGTACTTGCCAACAGTGCGTAATAGAGACGTGACCGACCGCCCAAGTGGCTAACGAGCCGATCAGTGGTGAAGAGGATAAAAGTAAAAAAGTAAAAGATATCATACTGTACTATATCAGGGTAACTGTACCAGACCCTTTGGCTGCAGAAACGAAAGGGGCGGCATACCCTACACCTAAAAAGAGTCATAGTGTAGTACACTCCAGTGCCCCTATGCAATTAATGTACTGTATGTAGCTGCTTAAAGCTTCTGCTCACAATAGATAACCACCCTCAAGTATACAGGCTATATACTTTATTTGTTTGTTATCAAGGAGATAGATGTTTTATCAATCTCAAATAAGTAAAAAGGAAAATGGTATCTCTTTAAATGCCTGAGATTACAGATATATATTCCAAGAGGATGTGTACCTACAATGCACCTTGTCCAAATTTTTGCCCTGTTTCTTTTTACCCTAAACCTGGAGTTTGAGTACAGTACATAGAGTACAATACAGTATTTGATTCTTATTATCCTAAGCTTATATATAAAAATTTCACTTTACCTGTCTCTCTGTGTCAGGTGCCTCAGTTCCTAATACCCTCTGCATGGCTGCCAGGACTTTCTTCCGGCGGATTTGAAGGAAGTCTTTCTCTTTCTGACACAATGCCAGTGAGAACCGTAGATCTGGCGTTTTACTGTAAATATATAATTACTTTATTCACAGGTGAGGGAAAGCTTGATTGTCTAATTCAAGTATAAAACCGTAAAGAAGAAATGTAAAGCTGCCTAATAACTTCAAATTCATCTATCATCAAAATAATGTCAAATAATTTGTGAAAAATATTAAACATGGTAAACCAATATGCCTACAACTTTGTTAATGCAGCACTAAATCCAACCTTTCAAGTCTGATGTTCTTTCTGAGAAAAAAAGAACATCAAATTTGGAAAACTTAACATCATGAACAGTGTTCAAGTGTTGTTCAAACTGGCTACGTTATATAAACACATCCAGAAGCAGTGGTAAGGTGATATTCTCAGTCGCCCTGTCTAAGGTACCCACATATGGATATGTGTGCCGAAGTGTCCAAGTTGGAAACACCGCTTCTTGTCTGATCAGCAAAGTTAAGCAACGTTGGGTCTGGTTAATGCTACAGTACTTGGATGCCCCTAAGTACACCAGATGCTGCTGGCATAAGGACTACTGCCCTTGATCAAATTGACTGAATGGCCCACAAAATTCCAAAAACCCAAAGGTGTCCAATAAAAATTTAATAAGTTGCCCAATCATGTATAATAATAAATAAATAATAAAAATAAAATAAATATAACCCTTTTTGTTTAAAATTATCTGTTTTGATGTAACAAAACCAAGAATACATGAACTTTCGGTTTTTGTGGGTTAAATTCCACGCTGGTGCCAATGTTGTATAATTCAAGAATCCTGGGATGACTACCAATCTATCTAACTTGCTTAATTCTGCAGTGAGTCATGTTAGGTAATAAGTGGTGGCTTGTGACTGAGTGTACTCCTGGCAGCCTGACTGACAGCCTACATATGTGATTTTTCCCCCTCATGAGGGTATAAACTTATGTGGGAACTATGAATCTCCACCAGCATTTATAATTAGTATTGATACTCTGCTCACAATATCATCTTGCCATTTATAAACAGCATTGACACTTTATGGGTCAAAGAGAAATTTATGATGTGTCTTTACGAGAGGTACTGTATTTTGGTATCGGTAATGAAATAACAAATTGAAAATATTGTAAAAACAACACAACCAGCTCAGAATAAATTTCTTACTTTTTCTGCAGTTTAAGGGTTGTGTGAACCTTTGAGCCGCCATGGAAGTAAAATGTGTGGTCCGTGGGTACGTCGTTTGTGAGTTGATTGATACAGAATTTGTCATCTCCAAGAGTTTCATCGACTGTATAATTTGCATCCATCAAAATTACATCTGCAAAAGAGAAAGAACAAAACTTATTATGGTACAGTTTTATCTATCTATGGCTAGATACTGTTCTACTATTCCACTTTCTAAATAGTATAACAAGAAAACAAGAACTGCACAGTAGTGTAATTATAATTTTTTCACCTGAATACTGTACAAGTTATTAAAAAAAATATAAACAAACAAATTTCATTAATTAAAGAAAATATGAAATCTTCCTTACATGGTGTAATCACATAATAAGCAGGGCAACTTGCAGCACCTCTGAGAGATGAAACAACAGATGTGTTTACAAATACATTAAAGGTGAGTAGATCAATTTTCTATCCTTAAACAAACTTGAAACTTTGTTGTTGGGAAAACCTTAATCAGTTCAGCTACCAGTAGAATTGACCAAATTGGTAAGGGGACAGTTTAAAGTGTCCAGGGTTTATGGTTTAAACTTTAAACCATAAACCCTGGACACTCAATACCTATACTGTATACAGTATTGAAATTATTGCAAATAAAATACTTGTATAATGAAGATTTTAACTTACATAGGTCTATATCATCTTAATACAGTACATACAAAGTACTAAGTTTGAGAAAATACTTACTGAGTTCATGTTCTTTTGAAGGATCTAAAAAAAAGTGGAAAGTTTCATCCCAAATAGGACTGGCACAATTGTCCACATGGCTGGTCCGCTTGGAGGGATTGGAAGAACCAGGAATTTTCATTATTACATATGGATCTGGAGTGTCCACTGAAAATTAAATATAACAACTAAGTACAGTATAGTATCGTACAGATGAGATTGAAAATGGTGTTTCTGTAGCTCCTAATGTCTAAGCACTAAAATTTCTGGAATTTCTACTTTTTGCTGGGGTCTCCTACGGTACTGTACTGTCAAACCAATTCTCAACCTGATAGTGTACAGCTCAGTGTTTTGTTTTTTATCTTTTAATTTATAGGGACAATCACTAAACACAGTCAGGGTACTGGAAACTTCATAATTAAACTGATGTTGCAACCCTAAATATTTAAGTCACAGGGTAAACAATTCCCAAACTGGTTTTTAGGCGACAGGATTTGGTATTTGATTGCGATACCATACTTGGTGCACAGCCAATGAGTAAACCCTTGAGAGCTTTTGTTTATAGGTCATACAGTCAATAGATTAATGATGCTGGTCCACACATCCTCAACCTGGTTTTTGTAACATAGACTTACCAATACAATACAACCAAATACAAGTGTTATTTTATTATTTTCAAGAGTACCGGTAAACCTTAAAATGCTAGTAGGCACAAAGCCAGTCTATTCTTACCACTTTGAAACTATTCCCTTTTTTTTCTGTATTTCAACAGCCAAGGCCATTAAATATACAACCCAAATCATTTTATATACTGTACAGTATTACACAACTATTATTAAGTGGCATTCTTCTAAACTATCAATTTATCTCGGCATGTCGTAAAGAGTAGTCTACTTACCGAAGTCTTTTAATGTGCTGCCTTTAGTGATGGACTCTCCTCTCTTGATGACTATCTCCAGGTCCAGACATGCCTCATGCTCCACCTGGGGGACGACCACACCATGTTATACACTACATCACTGACAATATGGCCTCAAAATACCCTTGATATTGATCAGATTAAAAAAATATATACAAAAATCGGGGGGCGCTTATACCCCCCCCCCCCCCCAACCGGGTGGGCTCGCTGTGCTCACCATGTTCCCCCACCAGCCTCTTGGACCCCCCTCCTCCCCTTTGATAGTTGTGGATCCGCCATTCCGCCCCTGTACTTAACATTGTGTTATGACCCAGGGCAAGCCGTTGTTTAATATCTGTACACATAATATAATCTTGTAATCAAAACAAAACTGTCTTTGCTCATAATTATTTTACTTTCATGTGAGACACAATTCCCTTCAGTTAATGCAAATTTAAACACATGCCATGGTGATTCCGTCAACCCACGCACACATTCATTCACTGACGAAGTTATAAACAGCCGATCACTTGGCATGATGGAGCCTCCTCTAATGCAGTACCATCTGGGAGCACATCATATGCCAGCTGGTGAATGTGGACCATAATAGGGTAAAGAGCCAGCTGTGCCGTGGGTTGACGTAACGTGTCAGTTGCTTCCTTACGAGCAAAAGGGTGGGTGTCCATGTCCAATTCTGCATGACATTTTTTTGGCAGTGACAAGCATGGGAGGTATTTGTGTATGGGGTGATCTTGGCGTGGTTCTGCCTCTCTCACAGGTACTGAGTACTGTATGTCAACAATATATTTCCCAGTGTTGAATTTCTGGTATAATTTACACACTCGAAAGAGAGGAAGTATATTTATACTTACTTCGAAAACTTGAAATGGATCATATCTGTAAAGAAACAAAAATGAGAATTACTAATTTTGTTCACGGAGATTTGTTTAATCACATAATATTTAACTTAATCACATGATTATACCCAAATAATGTACAATTTCATACAAAAAAGGCATCACCATTCAAAACACAACTGTTGACACACACACGTGTCAGTAATTTACTAAAGCGAGGTAATAATTTCATATTTTCCAGCACTTTACTGCACTTGTCTTGGCCACAAGTTATTCTCTGCCGCCATGACATCAATGTACTTGCCACCACTTTCCCCGAGCAGGTCAACAATGACGAGACGCTCCCTAATGGAAACTACAGGACTCCATTATAAATATTTTTGTTGATTAAAAATTGTCTTTTGATTCTTTAGAAACTTTAGTGAAAGACTTAAGAAACAAAAGTTGGACCAAACCAAGTACAGTACTGTACCGAATACAGCAAAAACTGCATCACTTCAATACTCAAATATTCTTTAAAACTTCCCAGAATATTACAGTAGTGCCGTTACTCAAAGAAACGGAAAAGGATGAAAAACGACCATTTCTAACAGTCCAGCCCAGCGTAGGTGGCCTTACTAGTGTTGACAGCCATTACTTTACATTAAATAGGTCGTGGACTAGTGGGTTCAAGTCCACAATGACGAGAAAATTAAGGCATGTACCGAGAAATGCTGCGTCTCTCTTAAACCTGTTGTTCCGGGAGAGGAGAGACAAGACAGAGAGGTGAAGCAACAAGTGGAATTCCGTGACCATGCGTTTCACCTTAGCTTAGGTTAGGTTAGTTTAAGGTAAATTATGGTCACGGTGGGTTAAATTAGGGAAAATAGGATAGGGTAGAAAGTACGGTGGGTGAGGTTATATAAGGGTGGGTGAGATTATTTTTAGTTACGTAAGGATAAGTCGAGATATACAGTATTAGGTATTGTTTAGGTTAAGAAACATCCAGGGGTTGATGTATGCACAGTCTAAGGCTCAACCTTGCCTCAGGCCACTGCAACATTCACACAACCTCCTACGCCGTAGCTGACATTCCCGACCGTGTGTGTGTGTGTCGCTACCGGAGAAAACCGACCACTGTACTGCATAAAGCTCTCAACATGGGTGAAAATAATCATTACCCACCAAAACACGAGGCTACCAGACGAGGGAATTCCACAACATTCTAGTGTAAAGAAACGCCGATAAGTCATTCATATAAAACTTGAAAGATATTACGACTGCATCGTCACACTGTGCGTATCTTTCCTTAGTGTCTAGCTGTTACAGTATTGCAGGATAATGTAGGCGAACATTATAAGTCTGGGGTTTGCGCACTACAACCCAGATAAGAAGGAAATATCCGCCAGTAAACTTGGAAAATCAACCGTGAGGCCGTGTTAGCATCATGGCAACACCTCAATAGTTTTCTTCTAAAAATAAAGGGAAAAAAGATGAAAGTCATATACAGACAAACGGCGAAGTATTCAAACGTCCCCACACACTGGGTCCTAGCTAAGGCGAGGATGGTCAACAACAACAATAATAATAATACAACAAATGTGTTGCTGAAATTCGATGTAGTCAAAACTTGCCAAATTGATTGTGAGTAATAACAAGTCACCTTAATAAAACGTAAGTCAGGTATGTGTATATCAAATACTGATATAAGAGAGAGAGAGAGAGAGAGAGAGAGAGAGAGAGAGAGAGAGAGAGAGATAATGGGTAAAACCAGGTATTGCCCAGTCGTGGGTGGGGGAGGGGTCGACCCACTTCCTTAGGTCACACCACCAGTTTTTGTGGTCGTGTGTTGAGGTTGAGGTTAGTGTCAGACGGTTTATTTACTATTTTTAGCGTGAAGAAAGCGGAGTATGTGTCTAGAAGGCATCTTGTATTTTGTTCCTCAAGTAAATTACGATAAAAACCACACAGCCTAATGACATCACCATGGACAAAATTCACGCACACACACACACCAAGAGGCAACTTTTACCCCTTTTCCAAAAAAAAAAAAAAAGGCCAAGGTCTCTTATTCAAAGTTTAAGGACAGGGCAGGTCTGTCTTGCCTTCACCACAAAAAAATAGCCACGCGGAAGACCCCTCAGTTCACCGTACTCAGAAGGCCTTGCCCTTAAGTGAGTGCCCCGGGAACACACACACACACAGAAAGTTAATCGGAGCGTGGAGACTCAAGGTACTGTTCACGTGGTAGCTAGACGATATACAAGAACAAACACAATATTACCAACCCACAACACCCCTCTAGCACCCCACAACACCCCTCTAGCACCCCACAACACTCCTCTAGCACCCCACAACACCCCTCTAGCACCCCACAACACTCCTCTAGCACCCCACAACACCCCTCTAGCACCCCACAACACTCCTCTAGCACCCCACAGCACCCCTCTAGCACCCCACAACACTCCTCTAGCACCCCACAACACCCCTCTAGCACCCCACAACACTCCTCTAGCACCCCACAACACCCCTCTAGCACCCCACAACACTCCTCTAGCACCCCACAACACCCCTCTAGCACCCCACAACACTCCTCTAGCACCCCACAACACCCCTCTAGCACCCCACAACACTCCTCTAGCACCCCACAACACCCCTCTAGCACCCCACAACACCCCTCTAGCACCCCACAACACCCCTCTAGCACCCCACAACACCCCTCTAGCACCCCACCTGCAGTGTCTACAAAGTCCCTGGAGGAAATGACTCAGCCAGCTCTTCAGTACAGTGTTCCTGTTGGTGGGTATAAGTATTGTTCATCATGTGTTGTGTTGTTGGTTCCATCTACACGTGTTGGTTACAGTGGTCAGGGTGAAGAATACTTTGTGAACGCTCTGTAAACACCCCAAGTGGTAGAGTCTTCTTTTGTTTACTTCATGATCCACGGTGACGACAGCGGCTGAGAAAAATATCACCGAAGAACCTAAATAAAAACAAGAATACAAAAAATATATATATATATCAATGGAGAACATTCCAGCTGGTCTGGCGTGAGTCAGAAGTTGTCCAAATGGGGAGTTTTATGGTGGCGTCATAGCATAAGACACCATCCAAAGTGACTCACCCGTGTCTATTCCAGGCCCAATGACACAATTTCAACATCTTAGCCAAGATTTTGCTCGTGGCGTCACTACCACCTGCAGCAGTAGTTGGTAGGGGTGTGTTGCCAAGAAGTGTGTGTAGCAGGAGAGGATTTTTACCCCATCACAAGAAGAGCAGAAACATAACTTTGACGGGTTACAGGCAAAATTTCCATGTTGGGAGACAAATGTAACGACTGAAAATAGTCATACATTAAGTGAACTTAGAAAACATTATGTGAGAATCAGTGAATATTTCCAAAAGATATTACACTAATACCTCGAGCCAATACTGTATAAACCAACTGTACTGAAGAGTTTGGTCTGTGGGCTGCAGGTAGCATCAGCCTAGCTCCCAGGTCATCTCTTGGAACCCTTCATCACAGGAGGAGGAATGAACCTCTAAAATGGACGCCAGTTAAACCACCAGATAGTTACTGGGGGCCACAGCGGTCTCTCCCTCAGCAGGAAATGACCCAAGTTACTCCTGGTTGTAATAAACGTGTCAAGTGTGCTGACAAAATACCAAGTTAGTTGTCATCCAAAGTGTTTGTGTCTCTGAACCTGTGTCATGCTGAGTCTCATGAGTGTTGCCATCCTCACGTCTGGCATTATTATATATTAGAGTATATAACATAAGTGTGGGAGGAGATAGAGGATCTCACGGTACACTCAGTCCAAACTGGTTTACTTCCGCTCCTTGTGTGACGTCACCTCACGTCACGGCATCCTCAGGGTTCCTATTAACTCCTTGTGTTGATGTAGGTGTTCGGAACCGTTGTTTCTAATGTTCGCAGCATCGTAATTCTTATATAATGTTTACGGGAATATGTACAGTTGGCCACAGGTACAGTGTTCCACCCCTCGGCCTTCATGTAAGGAAGATCACGACCACGACAGTTTGTTAGTCTTTTTCCACAAATGTTTTACTTAGAAATGAAATGACACCTACGCTATCCCGGGACCAGACTGCGTTTTTCAATGTTGTATTTCTCAAAACTGTAACACACCAAAGTACTATGGTCTATGAATCTACATAGTGAACACCTTTAAATTTCCATCATATATTGTTACTGTTTTCTTCAGCTACATGAAGCCGAATAAACTGCCACAGACATCTTAACTAACTTTCCAACTCACAACATGTATATTTCTTTTGAGTAAAATATACAGATCCCTACATCACTCCGATACTGTACTGTGGTAGAGCCTTTGTTACTCCCTCTTAACTCCTACACATCCCTCTCTTAACTCCTACACATCCTTCTCCCTATTCCTTAACCACATTAATAGCTCTTAACCACATTAATAGTACTGCTGTGTGGCGCCTCAATCACAGACAGGTTCATTCTGTAAATACTCGATGATAACAAAGTGTGTGTGTGTGTGTGTGTAGTCACTCAAAAAAAATATCTGTACTTGGGGTGATCGATGAATGTCATAATGAACACTGTGACTCCTGTTGTCTCGGTAGGGTTGTCAAAATTCATCATCCGTTGTGTCATATTTCTTTAATTGCAATTTTGTATAGATAGTTTTTTGAGTGACTGTACAGTACTTTTAAATAATGTATACTGTAAGACAATAAAATTAACAACAACTTCAAGGTATAAGGGGGAGTGGTGTGTGAGGTGTGGTGGGGGTAGTGGTGTGGTGGGGGTAGTGGTGTGGTGGGGGTAGTGGTATAGTGGGGGTAGTGGTGTGGTGGGGTAGTGGTGTGGTGGGGGTAGTGGTGTGGTGGGGGTAGTGGTGTGGTGGGGGTAGTGGTATAGTGGGGGTAGTGGTGTGGTGGGGTAGTGGTGTGGTGGGGGTAGTGGTGTGGTGGGGGTAGTGGTGTGGTGGGGGTAGTGGTGTGGTGGGGTAGTGGTGTGGTGGGGGTAGTGGTGTGGTGGAGAATATGTAATTTTTTCCTGGTTCACCGCTGGGGAGTTGTCTTCACCGTTAATCAAAACACCTTGATGATGAATACATAAACAACAACACAGGTGATTAGGTAACCCTCCTTCCTGCTGCTGCTGCTGCTACTGCTGCTGCTCTTCCTCCTGCTGCTGCTACTCCTGCCGCTGCTGCTGCTCTTCCTCCTGCTGCTGTTACTCCTGCCGCTGCTGCTGCTACTACTCCTCTTGCTGCTGTTACTCCTGCCGCTGCTGCTGCTCTTCCTCCTGCTGCTGTTACTCCTGCCGCTGCTGCTGCTACTACTCCTGCTGTTACTCCCGTTACTGCTGCTGCTACTCCTGCCGCTGCTGCTGCTACTACTCCTCTTGCTGCTGCTACTCCTGCCGCTGCTGCTGCTCTTCCTCCTGCTGCTGCTACTCCTGCCGCTGCTGCTGCTACTACTCCCGTTACTGGTGCTGGCTGCTCCTCCCGCTGCACCACAACATATCACAGCACAGAGCCACCTCCATTGCACCATCTTACAATATCAAAGCCAACACAAGGCAACACACCCCAGTCCTGGCTGTCGTGCGGAGAATATCACTAACTTCTCGTCCTTATCCTCGGTCATGTGCAATACTATACTGTGTCTGTGTGTGACGGGAGGAGGAGGTTGTGCACTGATGGTGAGTGATGGGTAGTGGTGCAAGTGTGGTTTGTGTTGATGGTGACAGGGTGTGTGGTAATGGTGGTAGTTGACAGGGTGTGTGGTAATGGTGGTAGTTGACAGGGTGTGTGGTAATGGTGGTAGTTGACAGGGTGTGTAGATACCACAACCAGTTCCTTCCTGCCTGACCTTGTGGCTGAATAAACAAAGCTGTTGCTGCTTCTACTGATGCTGGCCCACCACCCTGTAGTCTCCCAGCCCACCACCCTGTAGTCTCCCAGCCCACCACCCTGTAGTCTCCCAGCCCACCACCCTGTAGTCTCCCACCCCACCACCCTGTATTCTCCCAGCCCACCACCCTGTAGTCTCCCAGCTCACCACCCTGTAGTCTCCCAGCCCACCACCCTGTAGTCTCCCAGCTCACCACCCTGTAGTCTCCCAGCTCACCACCCTGTAGTCTCCCACCCCACCACCCTGTATTCTCCCAGCCCACCACCCTGTAGTCTCCCAGCTCACCACCCTGTAGTCTCCCAGCCCACCACCCTGTAGTCTCCCAGCTCACCACCCTGTAGTCTCCCAGCTCACCACCCTGCAGTCTCCCAGCTCACCACCCTGTAGTCTCCCAGCTCACCACCCTGTAGTCTCTCAGCTCACCACCCTGCAGTCTCCCAGCTCACCACCCTGTAGTCTCCCAGCTCACCACCCTGCAGTCTCCCAGCTCACCACCCTGTAGTCTCCCAGCTCACCACCCTGTAGTCTCCCAGCTCACCACCCTGCAGTCTCCCAGCTCACCACCCTGTAGTTTCCCAGCTCACCACCCTGTAGTCTCCCAGCTCACCACCCTGTAGTCTCCCAGCTCACCACCCTGCAGTCTCCCAGCTCACCACCCTGTAGTCTCCCAGCTCACCACCCTGTAGTCTCCCAGCTCACCACCCTGTAGTCTCCCAGCTCACCACCCTGCAGTCTCCCAGCTCACCCTCCCACACCACGTACGGTAAACTTTAGTGACAGTAATTACCAATATATCATTTCTCGAGTCACCGTCTATAATCCTCTCTATCACATAATCTCTATATAAAAAATGTCACATTGTTTACGGTCCAATAATTCTGTACATGTATCGGCTTATCGTCATCGGCATCATTCATCGGCTTATCGTCATCGGCATCATTCACCACAAAGCTTTACCTCTGTGGCTCCTGATAAACAACAGTAAAAGAATGGCCTCTGGTATCGATATGGTGTGACCATTAAGTCGTCTAATTAGCTGTGACGTCCGTTACAAGTGGGGTTAAGCACCTCACCTAACTCGGGTAGGAATTACGCCGTTAGTTTATCTTTTTTTTTAATTAACTCTAACTCACATTAAAAAAACGCCATGCAGCTGGTTCCTACAAAAGGTGTGGATTGTGTGGCTGTTTTGCTGGTAGTTATAATGTCTCGAATGATTGTTTCTTTGTTGAAGCCATCATCCACTGCACTATATATATATATACATATATGTATATATATATATATATATATATATATATATATATATATATATATATATATATATATTGATGAAGTAACAGTCGACCGGTTATTAGTATAAAGTCAACCGAGCCTAAGAAACTAGTTGGTGGTGAACCTTTATGTCTAAAACGACAAAAAATGACAGATTTTGCTCTTTAGATTCTTGGTTTCTAATAAAGCTAACAAAAAACTAAGTAATAACAATGATCGACCAGGTCTGACATGATCATCACTACAACTACTGTTAACACTCTCCTGGATACTGTTGATAAGGAGAGAGGTCTCTGATACATTATTACCCAAAACAACGCAACAAACACAAGAGAGAAAAATACGAATAAATTTGAGTTACGAGTCGTGTAGCTGTTGGTGTTATTGCTGCACTTCAACACCCAGTGTCATTAAGCGCGTAACAATTAAAAAGAACGATATAGAACTCTCTCTGTGGTCCTAACTTCAGATGCAAAGATATGTAGATGATTATAAGACTCTCGTGTAGATGTTCCTCCGACTTATAAGACTCGTGTAGATGTTCCTCCGACTTATAAGACTCTCGTGTAGATGTTCCTCCAACTTATAAGACTCTCGTGTAGATGTTCCTCCAACTTATAAGACTCGTGTAGCTGTTCCTCCGACTTATAAGACTCTCGTGTAGATGTTCCTCCAACTTATAAGACTCTCGTGTAGATGTTCCTCCGACTTATAAGACTCGTGTAGATGTTCCTCCAACTTATAAGACTCTCGTGTAGATGTTCCTCCGACTTATAAGACTCGTGTAGATGTTCCTCCAACTTATAAGACTCGTGTAGCTGTTCCTCCGACTTATAAGACTCTCGTGTAGATGTTCCTCCGACTTATAAGACTCGTGTAGATGTTCCTCCAACTTATAAGACTCTCGTGTAGATGTTCCTCCGACTTATAAGACTCTCGTGTAGATGTTCCTCCGACTTATAAGACTCTCGTGTAGATGTTCCTCCGACTTATAAGACTCGTGTAGATGTTCCTCCAACTTATAAGACTCTCGTGTAGATGTTCCTCCGACTTATAAGACTCGTGTAGATGTTCCTCCAACTTATAAGACTCGTGTAGCTGTTCCTCCGACTTATAAGACTCTCGTGTAGATGTTCCTCCGACTTATAAGACTCGTGTAGATGTTCCTCCAACTTATAAGACTCTCGTGTAGATGTTCCTCCGACTTATAAGACTCGTGTAGATGTTCCTCCAACTTATAAGACTCTCGTGTAGATGTTCCTCCGACTTATAAGACTCTCGTGTAGATGTTCCTCCGACTTATAAGACTCTCGTGTAGATGTTCCTCCGACTTATAAGACTCGTGTAGATGTTCCTCCAACTTATAAGACTCTCGTGTAGATGTTCCTCCGACTTATAAGACTCTCGTGTAGATGTTCCTCCGACTTATAAGACTCTCGTGTAGATGTTCCTCCGACTTATAAGACTCTCGTGTAGATGTTCCTCCGACTTATAAGACTCTCGTGTAGATGTTCCTCCAACTTATAAGACTCTCGTGTAGATGTTCCTCCGACTTATAAGACTCTCGTGTAGATGTTCCTCCGACTTATAAGACTCTCGTGTAGATGTTCCTCCGACTTATAAGACTCTCGTGTAGATGTTCCTCCGACTTATAAGACTCTCGTGTAGATGTTCCTCCGACTCCCGTACGTCACCGTGTGGATTACTATATACAGGCAGAGACACCTTACCTCCAGAGAGACTCAGCATCCCTAGAAAAGGAGCAACACAGAGCGACTCAGATGATTCCTGAGTTATATCATCTCTTCACACAAGACACAATTGAGGGAGTGAACATAATATGGTGTTCGCAGTCAACTGAAAAACACTTTCTGCTTTACGAGTATAAGAGACTGGAACAATGTTATCAGACCACACCAAAACCAGCTACTGTATTATGTATTTCAAAGATAAAACAAAGATATACATTATAGATGAAGCTACAGCAAAAGAGAGTAAGTTTGTATATGATTAAACCACAGCCTCGGGTAGTCCAAGAATAATGTCAACTAAATCTTCACCAACACTCCTGTAGACACACTATTAAGGACCAAGTAAAGGACACAGCTTTGTCAGTTGTCCTTGGTCAAGTTGCCTTACTGTTTACCATTGTTGTTGTCCTGCACACACCGACGTGCACATTGTACCTGCCATGTGTTGTCTATGTTCATGCTGTAGTGCATAGTTTATAAACATGCTTATCCAACTGTAAACCTGTATGATAACTTACTGAATAAATGTTATTATTATTATCATCATCTTGAAGAGGGTGGAAAACACGATGAGCACACTTTTTTTTCTTGATGTCACACCAACACAAAACTACTAGCTCGCCAAGACATCGTCCAGGATGAGTATAAGAAAACAGTTCCCACACAGAGGCTGGTAGACCTATGGAACAGCCTGGTAAAACTAACCCTAAGTTCACCTAACGCAGCCGCCCAATGAACTTTGAATATCACTTCCTCGTCTGGGGGCTTGTGTGGTGCTATAGAGACATGTTCCCCAAGAGGCAAACTTATCTTTCTCGCCACATTACCACAAGAAGTGACGTGGTGTTCATCGCTCCTGTTCCTCCTCCAACAGAACGGTGGCCAATGTATAGTGAAAACCTCATTGTCTCACGTTACACCAACAATGTTATACAGCGACTGATGATATATAAAGTACAATGATGACAGTACTTGAGGGCTGTTCAGCTCACTAGTAATGTTAAGTGTAATCACGTAATACTTTGTCTCAACCACCAGTCACCTCACATCTTACCGTCACCACACACCGTCACCACCAGTCACCTCACACACCAGCTCACATCTCACCGTCACCACCAAGTCACATCTTACCGTCACCACCAGTCACCTCACATCTCACCGTCACCACCAAGTCACATCTTACCGTCACAACCAGTCACCTCACACACC
This sequence comes from Homarus gammarus, assembly GCA_958450375.1. NCBI lineage: Eukaryota > Metazoa > Arthropoda > Malacostraca > Decapoda > Nephropidae > Homarus > Homarus gammarus. The sequence goes on along the minus strand of CAUDMG010000190.1, from coordinate 732,162 downwards.
GTCACCACCAGTCACCACTCGTCCCCCAGGCTACTCACCTCGAGTCCCACATGGAGCTCTTGGTACGGGACCTGACGAGTGACTGTGGGAGCGTCTTGAGTTGTAGTCGAGGAGGTTTATTGCGGCATTTGTTCATCTTGCCGGTGTCTCCTACTGTCTGCTGCACCATCTCTCTCCTACTGCTTCAGGTTCACTCTCTCTTCTCAGGTGTCGGCTCCCTACTAACGTATCATTCAGCTCTTGTGTCTAATTCACCACATATTAGGCAACAGATGCTTTCAGGAGTAGCGGTGCTCTATACACTAATCACAATCACTAACTTATATTACACTTTTACTATAATAACTGATAGTGTAGCTGCACAAAAAATAACAACTTGTGGTATTCTATTACAGTCATAGATATCTAGGTCCATTTGACTGAGCGTTAACCTTATCACCAGCAGCTGCACGACGCGTCTGTCTGGAGCCCGACGTTGTGAGCCGCTAAGAACTCTGGCATAGGCAACTCCACGAGTGACCAGTTATCAGAGATCACCCAGCCCTTTAACTCAATCACACACCGATAGTTCCCATAAAACGTGATTGTTGAATCTTACTCATAATAATTCTTACTTCATTAAATAAGTAAATGATAATTCATCCTGAATGTAAAAATATAACAAAATTATATATCGTATTTTTTGAGGTCTGCAATAATTATAAAGTGGTAACTGTGTTTGACCCCAAGAGATGGGAGATCTCCTTTGGTTGTGTAAGGCTTATTTCCTCAATCCAAACATTGTGCAAACTACCTTTGCACATACTATACGAGTAACCATTACAATTAAGCGTACAGTCACTCTACAGTACCAACGTGACTGTCTAATGTTTATAAAAAAACTGACACTTGAAAACTAAGGTACATACCACGGAGCCATTTCCTCTCATTCCCAACACTTTTCTTGAAAAAACAAAAATACCGATTACAAAACCTCGCCCACCGACCATTCTCTACCCTCAAAAGATCCCAAACACACTGCATGTTACCCAAGGAATGTACCGGGCGACTTGGTGCACGTAATGAACAACATTTGACCTGAGAGAATGTACGAGGGTCTTAGTCACCGCCTTGGGGAGACACTTTCAGTTCTCAAGGTCACACAGACAGCCTTCGGAAGTTCCACAGTACTCTGAACACTCACATGCGATATTGGGTTAAAATATGCATATGTGTGAGTCACCGTACAGTAGGTAGTAATGGGTTATGTACACCCACTGTTGTCGATTTGCTTTACTGTACACCTGTACCGTCTAGGTATATTAAACTCTGTATACCTGAGCGGTCTATACACACAGACTGAACTGTATATCTGCATCTGTCTAACACATACCAAACCAATTATAAACTTGTACGACGATGTTACTAACGATTTTATTATTTTTATTATTATTATTATTACAGGTAACTACAATTCTTAGGTCCTGATCGTTTCCAACTTCTCGTAGGTTGAAAGATTGCCAAGACTGTTCTCACTACAGACACTCCACCGCCTGGCCACTCACTCCAGGCCCTGGCCACTCACTCCACCGCCTGGCCACACTCACTCCACCGCCTGGCCACACTCACAACACCGCCTGGCCACTCAATGCACCTCCTGGCCACACTCGTATCTTTGTTTATATTTCTGCCTCAGGGACAGACACTTGATGGCGTTAATGGCCTGTGTTTGGTGAGCAGTTACGCCATGTTGTGCTACACATAACATGAAGCAGGAGTGTTATCCCACCTTTCCTGTGTAGCCAGTCTCTTCAGGTTCATGTGGTTAGGTTAGGTTATCCACGACAGAGCTTAAGGTTCCCGCCAACTATTATAGCGAGGCTTCTGGTGACGCCACTCACTACCTTACCGGTACAATCACTCACAACTGAGGTGGAAACACTGTACTATTCTCGTCAACGGTCACATCCTCACTAACGATAACCTAACCTAACCTAAACCTAACACTAACCTAACCTAACCTAACCCTAACACTAACCTAACCTAACCTAAACCTAACACTAACCTAACTATAATGTTAACTAAACCTATTAAGCCACAAGACTAAGTTGTTAAGTACAACCTACTATTAAACAGACAGGAAACTGATATAAAACACAAGTGTGAAAATAATTATAAAATAGGAAACGATGATAAGCTAAATGGCGACTTCCGCCCCGTAACACATACATCACTTCCGGTTAAGGGCGTGTATAGTGACTGTACGTGACACAATATACTATGCCATGACACCACCACCATTGGCCAAGGTCTTTAAAGAGAGTACTAATTAAATAATAGGCGGCCGTGTATAGTCATGAGAGAGAGAGAGACTAAAGATGAGTATTTCGACTGATAATTAAAACATCCTTAAGCTACCAGGTTAGTTAGGTTAGGTTAGGTCAGCCGCAGGGTGCAGTGATGGGTTGTCAGACCACAGCTTACATCTCAGAAACAGTCCAGACCTGACCCTACATTAGAGGGTTCAAGTGTAAGGGTAACCCTCGCGGCTGCCCAAGGGTTACAAATCAACCAGGCTCCCCTCCACATGTCACACGGCCCCAACAAATATGTAAGACACACAGTGAGCTAAGGAGCCACCGGCCGGTCCTCCCCCATTGTACACAAAGAACCTATAGTACATCTCAGACAAGGCCCAGACCTAACCTCACATTAGCCAGGTAAAATGTAACCCTGGAGCCCAAGTCAAGGGGCCACAAATCAACCAGAGCCTCTCATGTCACACGGCCCCACCAACGATGTTAACAGGCAAGCATTCATCTGAAGATTTCTGCAGAATATACAACAACTTATAGTCTCAGAAAAAGTCCAGACCTGACCCTACATTAGCGAAGGCAAATGTAAGGAGACCCTTCGCAGCCCCCCCCCCCCCCCCGATCAGCTCAACCTGATGGCTGGTCTTCCAATATATAGGACGTCCTAGTCCTCCCTCACAAGAGTGTGTCTTGTAACCAAGAAGGGCCAGCTACTACGTCCCCAGTCCCGCTCGAGAGAAGCCCGCCACTAAGTGTAACGAAGTCTCAGCCGGGTCCATCGACAGAGTGCTGTTAACTCAACGTGTAACAGTAAGTGCTGGCTGTGTGGACGGTAGAAGTGCGGTGATCCCGAACCTCCCCAACGATTGACTTAGTGAAGTGCCCATTCTAATTGTGAGGTTAGGTTATACGAGGATACCATAGTCTATCATAAATTGTGTACGAACCCCCCCATTAATCCCCCCTATTGAATTAGTAAAATAAAGCTGTAACACGCATTGGTGTTTTATATACTACACTTGTACTGTGCCTGTGTTAATATACTGTACCGTGTTGACATCACACCCTCGAGACACGCTACCATTTCCTCTCACTATAATACTCTACTACTATAAACTCCTAGCTTACCTCTTCATGTGAGATTTTGTCTCATTATAAGGGTAAAGTGGGGTTAAGTTAGGATAAGGGTAAAATAAGCTGGAGGGGGTTAGGTAAGGGTAAGGGGCGGGGTTTAAAGGGTGACATAAGCTGGAGGGGTTACATACACAGTGAGACAGACAACCAAAACAGTACTCACACTCCGTCATGACCCCACCAGCGGCTCTTGCTCCAGTTCTTATTTTTTATGTACAGTTTTTCCCGGAAGATTAACGACAGTCTGTTGGAGTACCTGCTGACTGTTTCCTCCTGGATGGTGTCTAGCGTCGAGTAGGAGGACGACGGTGAGGAGGAGGTGAGAGGGACTGAGGAGGTGAGAGGTACTGAGGAGGACAAATTGGAGGAGCGCAAGTGGAAGGAGAGCGAAGGAGGAGGAAGGAGTGATGACTGAGGTGAGGTGGAGTCTGGATGTATGGAGAAGGACTTGGAGGAGGTGTGTGACTGTGGACTACCCTCACACCCCACCTCACCATCACCACCGTCTTCACCCTGATAATCACCATCCAAAAGGTGGTCGAAGGCATCAATGAAAGGCTCGCCAGCATCTTTAGGTTTATCATCATTATCATTTAATTGAGTGAAGTGCTGAGGGAGCGGGTGTTGGTGCAGGCCTTCACCCCCACCAGTGTCGTCTTTACCAACATCTTCCTTTACTAAAATGTTCTGACAACTCTCTTCTGTCATCACAACACACGGCAGTCAAACAACTCGATAAACAAAACAAGGAAACTTAACGTCAATGTCTTAAACAACACCGCGACGGGTGAGGGGCTGGTCTATACTAACACAACACACTGGAAACATTGTACAGAAAACATCAAAGTGTCTGGCAATAATAATTCATAAACAGCTCAGCCGTTGTTGCCGTACTGTGAATAAACACTAATAATAAGATCACTTGACAGCACATATTCCCCACCTTCAGTCCTCCACCACACACTGAGGGGTAACAAGACGTGAGCCAATGGACGCCATAAGCCAACCCACCATGACAACGACTGTATCCCCTCACATAATTTCGTTGTTAAAGTTCATTAGCAATCCTGAAAACTCCATAAAAAACGTAACGGTACTACACAGGATGCTGTTTCCTGTAGCAGTGTATAATATCAAGAGTACAGTAGACTTTCACTTATTGATGTGATAAGTTATCCTGACTCGTCACCACACAACACACTCAAGAAAAGGTGGAAACTAAACCACGAGAACCGGAGTTAAGAGATAAACAAGTCTGACCTTGGAATGATCACAGGTTCTGACGTTATAGAGAGACAAACAAGAGAGACAGAGACAAGCAAGAGAGACAGAGACAAACAAGAGAGACACAGACAAACAAGAGAGACACAGACAAACAAGAGAGACAGACAGAGACTCACCCACTCTGCTTCCTCGCGTTCCGTCTCCATGTGTAAAACAATCTCGACTCTGTAGGGAAGATGGAATACTGTCAGGTGCTGTAGGTAGGTGATGCTACTTTCTTTTAAATGGCCTCCAGCCTCCCCTAAATAGCCACACCTACGCCGCCAGTTTATTACATTACTATTATTACTACTGCTACTACTACTTCTACTACTACTACTACTACTACTACTACTACTACCACCACCACCACCACCACAACTACTACTGCTACTGATTTTGCCACACACACACACACACACACACACGTTACCTGAGCTATTCTCCATTACTGTTAAGCGCGGCAGCTGGTCACGCCTACCACCACCTGTACACAAGAAAAGACAATGACATAATTATTTTTATAATCTTCATCTTTAAATAATAATACAATTAATAATCACAATAATAATAATAATACAATCTCTTTTTTTTCGTGTCAATCTAATGCCATTTTTAACCTTTTTTCTGGTAGTTTCAAGTCAGTGATAAACGCGTCCATACACCTTCATTTACTAGAGCAAATAAACCACCTGAAGATTAGACCCACCACCTTATCTCATCTGAAGGGGAGTTTAGGTTTAGATTAGGTTCATCTCAAGGTGAAATAGAGGGGGCGTAATGTGGCGGGGGGGGGACAAATGCAGGGACAGCGCAGTCTTTTTTTTTTTTTTTAGTTTAACAAATTTATTGACTAAGCTTGTAGTACAGTTGCCTATTGTGAGTAATTCAGTCAGGTCTTGACACGGAGGGTGGTATCACTTCTCATTGCCACGCAGGACAGAGGTTCATACACAAAGAAATACATCATATATATGGTGTCCAGATCGAACTGTCCGGTAAATTAGAGGCGTTTTCATAACCCCACGAGGAACAAGAAGCCACACAAACACAGGCGATATTTTCTGACCAGTCTCTAAGTCCGGGTCCAGTTCGCTAAATCCGGGTCTAGTTCGTTAAATCCGGGTCTAGTTAGTCACATCCGGGAACAGGTAGAAAGTCCGGATCTGGTTCATTAAGTCCGGGATCAAGCTAAAAGCAAATCCGTGAAGCTGGGATTTCCTCGACACACACACACACTTTCTGTACCTGTGTCAAACCGGGTGACCGCTGGGAGGGGCGGCACACACACACACAAATTTTTTACGAGCATGTTGACCAGGAAGACATCATCACCTCATGACCAAACAATTACCCAGGGGATCAACGCCCGCCCTCACCCTACGGTTCACACTGGAGGGGGTGGGAGGACCGCCCTCACCCTACGGTTCACACTGGGGGGGGGGGGGGGGGTGTGGGAGGACCGCCCTCGCCCTTACCACCCACAGATACAAGGGCGAGGGTCGTGCTGCCTGCGGGGGCCCTATGACTAACTCAGGGATTTCCTCCAATTTCTCCCAATGTCACAGATCGAGGCGTGGAGGAGGAGCTGACCCCGCGCCCTGCCTCATGTTAAGCTGGTCTGTATCTCGGGGGGGGGGGGGGGGAGAAGGCGGGTAAAGGGAACGGGGGAGAGAAGGAAGTGGGGGAAGGGGCTGGGGAGAAGATTGGGAATTGATGGCAGTGTATTACTTCAAGGGTCACCTGAAGATTACCCCCCCCAGTTCTTACTTTTTTCTTCACCTGGTAATTGACCTCCCTAATGTTACCAAGGGAAGTTATATTAGGTTAGGCTAGGTTAGGCCCTGAGAGAGACACACACACTCAGCCGCTCCACAAACATCTTTTTTTTTTTACAACTGGACGATATTTTTCCTCACCACACTCAGTGCTCCAGTCTGCTCACCTCAACACACAAAAATCATCACCTTGAACACTGACTCACACACAACTACAAAACACTGTGAGCGTCTTAGTGGTGTGTCGTGTACATTGGCCTTAACATTTATAACACACACACACACACACACACGCAATAATAGTCACCCAATAAACGCAAAACAACCACGGTTATGGCTTATATATTCTGACGAGCTATTTGTGATTCAACCCAACGAAACGAAACCCAACCCAACAAACTAACAAAAACTTTATCCAAATCTACGTAAAAAAAATTAACCCGACCACAATGAACCTAAATAGCCCAACGTAGCCTAAACACTTATTTAACCTAACCTAACTAACCCAACGCAACGTAACCTACAGTAACCTAACCTTTGAATCATCCCAACACAGGTATAATTCTCACTTGTCCCCGCCGTGTCCAGGTGTGTGTGAGGGTAGGGGGGAGGGGGGGCTCGCACCTGTGGGAGTATGACAACAAGGCCTCAGACGAGTTGGCCAATCAGCACTTTCTGTTATTAATGTCAACACTTATGGTAACTCCGGGGGCTGGCTCAGGCCAACGACCTCTGGTATCCTCACCTGGTTTCAGCAAGTCGGTGTTGAGTGGTGAGGATAGCTTTAACTGCCCGCACCAGGCAGTGTGGACGGCAGACGGTGTGGACGGCAGAGTGTAGAAGGCAGATAGTGTGGACGGCAGACAGTGTGGACGGAAGAGTGTAGACGGCAGATAGTGTGGACGGGAGACAGTGGGCGGCAGACAGTGTGCAGTAGACGTTCACGAGAGATAAAGTCCGTTACCGTCAATGTGAGCCATCATCCACCGCGGCGTCACTGCTGCTGGGGCGTCAAACAAGGTCGTATCATAAACACCAATCAGTCTACAGCTTCAACAACACACCCTGACTCGTTACTGTCTAAAAGGTCCGACTTAAGAGGAGGTGGTGTGAGAACCAGGTGAGCGGGCGAGGGCTGGCACACTGCTATACTCACCTCCCCATCTCCTGCTGCTGGAGGAGGAAGCAGTACCCCTCGTCACAGTGCTTCCTGGAACACCTCTCACCGGCAGTGTGGTATTCCCTTCTGCCTACACCGCCGGGAGCTTGAACTGTAATGCTTGTAGAGGGTAATTAAAGGTGCTGCATTGGGCGTTACGGTGATCTAAATCTTCTTTGACATTTTCTTATGAGTAAACCATACGATTTTTCTTGATGACTGGCCGTCCACCGCCGCCCTTGTTTACCAACACTGAAAAGGCGTCTGTGGCAGGTCCAGTCATGGACGCGTTATTTATGACCAACACCACGTCAAGCTACTCAGAACCCCGGATCTAACACACACACACAGAGTCATGGCCCGAAGGTGATGGTCAGCCCAATAGGAGCCAAAATGTCACCAGAGACAATATTCTGGATAATCATCAATCAAGAGAAACAAAAAATAGGTGATAATCCACAAGCTGTTCGGGTTATTTGTGTGTCAGGCGTCAGGGAGGCGTTCAGAGAATTGTTCCGCACGACACAAGAGAGAGACCAGAGGTAAATATGCGAGTGACATACCAACATGTGAGGTGGTGGTGGGGGGGGGGGGGGGGGTTAGTGAAAATTCCAGTACATTTTTTATTTAGTTCAGTACATAGACGTTTACTTAGCTACTATAGGTGCAGAATCAGCTATCTTGCCATCAGAGTTCAAATTTTTGTGCCATTACACACACAGTATGCTTGGTCCTGCCTCTATTGTGACAAAAGCTGCAATAAAGGCGTCTTCTTCTTCACACACACACACACACATAAGGGCCTAGTGTTTTCTGAGGTGAGTTTTAGGCCTAGACTCAACTCTCCCACTTAGTTGAATTAAAGATAATGGAGGCTGATCTCTGACGTAGAATTTGGTTCTTGTTTCATAAATATACCGACGAGTAACACATCGCTGGAAGGAACCTTGTGACCATTTGTATATCTGACAACTGTTCGCGTCATCTGTAATTACATTTCATTTTTTCATTGTCTCTCTGACGTCAATAGCAAGTCTGGGAAGGCCGGGGGTGACCCTCTGGACCCCCCCCCCCCTCATGATGATCACCATCACTTGTTTGATTCACTAAAAATTTTGTCATCTTTTGTCCACAACACCGCCAAATGGACACCCAAACACGGCGTAAACCTACTCTATAAACAGAAGGTTACGGTGAGGACATTCCTGTACGCTGTTTCTGGGAACTGTGTAACAAAACAAGGTGTTGGGAGGCACAAGTAAACAGCACTGATACCGCCCCGGCAAGCAGCAGGAGGAAGTACCACTCAGGGCAAGGGAGGCGGCGTGACGCTAGGCCCCCTCACCTGCCAGCTCCCTCCACTCCTGTTCCCTGAAGCTCACTCAACTGATGACAGTTTTACGTCTGTCATCCCTTGCTGTAGTGTTACGTGGGGGAGGAGAGTCTAATGAAATATAGTAATCAATTAACCGTTTTTATTTCCTATGTAGTGTGGTGATGAGGCCAATGCGGGTCAGTTTACGCGACACAGTCCTCGGTAAACAAAAAATGAAGCCATCTAGTCGGTGTTTTTACAAGATAAACTTAATAACTGCAATAAGGCATTCGCAAAGGCTACAGCGTCTCCTGTACCTATCTCCAGACGCCACAACCAAACCTAACCTAGCCAAGCCTAACCTGACCTAACCCGACCTAACCTAAGAGTAGGAACAGCGTGCAGTAAGCAACTGTTGGGTGAGGAGTTACCTGTTAGTAAATATTGGGTCATGTGTATAAGTCTGTATATATAGTAGAGTATACCCTGTCTCCCTACCACCACACACTGAGGGTATTGGTGGCCCCTAGTGTAGCCAAAAGGGTATTGGTGGCCCCTATTGTAACCAAAAGGGTATTGGTGGCCCCTACTGTAACCAAAAGGGTATTTGTGGCCCCTATTGTAACCAAAAGGGTATTAGTGGCCCCTATTGTAACCAAAAGGGTTGTAGTGATGGGTTGTCAGACCACAGCTTACATCTCAGAAACAGCCCAGACCTGACCCGACATTAGGGGGGTCAAGTGTAAGGGTAACCCTCGCGGCTGCCCAAGGGTTACAAATCAACCAAGCTCCCCTCCACATGTCACACGGCCCCAACAAACATGTAAGAAACCACCTGCCGACTCTCTCCCAATATACAAACTACAGTACATCTCAGACAAGGCCCAGACCTAACCTCACATTAGCCAGGTAAAATGTAACCCTCGAGCCCAAGTCAAGGGGCCACAAATCAACCAGAGCCTCTCATGTCACACGGCCCCACCAATGATGTTAACAGGCAAGCATTCATCTGAAGATTTCTCCAGAATATGCAACAACTTATAGTCTCAGAAAAAGTCCAGACCTGACCCTACATTAGCGAGGGCAAATGTAAGGAGACCCTTCGCCGCCCCCCTCGAGCAGCTCAACCTGACGGCTGGTCTTCCAATATATAGGACGTCCTAGTCCTCCCTCACGAGAGTGTGTCTTGTAACCAAGAAGGGCCAGCTACTACGTCCCCAGTCCCGCTCGTAGCCCTCCCTCAGGGGAGCAGCGAGGGGAGTCAGAGAGACAGAGTCGGGGAGAGAGAGACACACAGGGATCGGAGGAGGTCCACCACAGCCCAGTCCCGCTCACGGGAGGAGAGTCACGCAAGACTTCCCTTCGGTGTCCCAGCTAAGCAGTCGCCCTCCCGACACCAGTGTTCCAGCTAAGCAGTCTCCCTGCTAGGTCTCCCCTAGGTCACGGGAGTTTTTGTCAGAGCTTTTTATGGGATGAGTTACTTACGTGGGAGTGTATTCATTTCATGTTCGTGTCCGAGAATCAGTGTCTAGTAACGTAACATGATGTCCTAGTAACGTAAATATAGTGTCCTAGTAACTTCAATAGGTGTTATTAATGTGTCCATGTCATGTTCGTAATTAATAAACAGTTGCAACGAAGCGGTGTTTGAGAAGTCGCCCTTAAGACGTAATAGATGTGTATTGACATATAAGATAAGATAAGTGTATTGACAGAGTAAATAACCAACATCGGCCACGCTACCAAAGTCTTCCTCTCTTTTACACTCTCTTACTATCAATATTCTACCTATATATATAAATATTCTTCATGCAAGATCCGCCTTGTTATAGGGTATTGGTGGCCCCTATTGTAACCAAAAGGGTATTGGTGGCCCCTATTGTAACCAAAAGGGTATTGATGGCCCCTATTGTAACCAAAAGGGTATTGGTGGCCCCTATTGTAACCAAAAGGGTATTGGTGGCCCCTATTGTAACCAAAAGGGTATTGGTGGCCCCTATTGTAACCAAAAGGGTATTGGTGGCCCCTATTGTAACCAAAAGGGTATTGGTGGCCCCTATTGTAACCAAAAGGGTATTGGTGGCCCCTATTGTAACCAAAAGGGTATTGGTGGCCCCTATTGTAACCAAAAGGGTATTGATGGCCCCTATTGTAACCAAAAGGGTATTGATGGCCCCTATTGTAACCAAAAGGGTATTGGTGGCCCCTATTGTAACCAAAAGGGTATTGATGGCCCCTATTGTGACCAAAAGGGTATTGGTGGCCCTATTGTAACCAAAAGCCAAAGGGACATAACAGTTTAAAATGCAATAGACGGGTTATTTAAAGTCATGGAAACTATCATGTGTTGTATGAGTCTGACCGATCTTGGTTGTGGTCTCAGAGTTATGAGAGAGGGTATTGTAATCGTCATGTGTGTGTGTGTGTGTTAGGGATTATGCACGAAGGTCGGTGAATCAGTCCTTAACTGCCACAAAATAGTCCTTAACAGTAGGGAGTGAGGGAGGAGGAAGAGAGGGATGGGTGAAGGGGGTGTGGGATGGGGGGTGTTGTCTTCATCGTGGGTTTAATAATTATACTGTTTAGTTTCCATCTTGGCTGCTGCTTGCAAGGATCATTATGTTCAAGTTATGCGTGCGTGTTTAATTGGATTTCCATGCATAAGTGTTTGCTTGCCTTGGTGTGTGTGTGTGTGTGTGTGTGTGTACCATGGGGGCAAGAATGGCCAATCATCTTAATCCTTGAAACACGCAGTCGACACACAGGGACTTGTTGCCACCTGGACGCTACAAGTGCAAGACACACGAGGACCTCTGGCGGACTGAAGGGTTGGTTGTTCTGACGCCTTCAGGAGATGGTGCAGTCCTTGTATCATTACACCGTTGAAACTCCCCCCCTTATTAGCCACACTTAAAACTCCTCCACTTATTAGCCACACTTAAAACTCCTCCACTTATTAGACACACTTAAAACTCCTCCACTTATTAGCCACACTTAAAACTCCTCCACTTATTAGCCACACTGAAAACTCCTCCACTTATTAGCCACACTTAAAACTCCTCCACTTATTAGCCACACTTAATACTCCTCCACTTATTAGCCACACTGAAAACTCCTCCACTTATAAGCCACACTGAAAACTCCTCCACTTATTAGCCACACTTAAAACTCCTCCACTTATTAGCCACACTTAATATTTGATCTAGAAAACCATTAGTTATTCTATACTGTACATATTTTGTTTACCATTTTTATTTTGACTTGTGATTTATTTTTCGAAGTTGAATTTCTGATATGAAAAGATTCCCAACATGTGGTTAATGTACACTACACTACACTATACACACCCACTACACTACACTATGCACCCCCACTACACTACACTATGCACACCCACTACACTACACTATGCACCCCCACTACACTACACTATGCACACCCACTACACTACACTATGCACCCCCACTACACTACACTATACACACCCACTACACTACACTATGCACCCCCACTACACTACACTATGCACACCCACTACACTACACTATACACACCCACTACACTACACTATGCACCCCCACTACACTACACTATGCACCCCCACTACACTCTGCACCCCCACTACACTACACTACACACCCAGTACCCAACACCTAGAGTATATAAACAAACAAGAGACATTCAACAAATCCCTTATAGTCCCCCTCAAACTATACAGCTATCTTGTATTTCTCGACTCTATCTCCCCCTCCCACCCTTTACCTGTCTTAATTCCGTCACGTTCTTACCTGTCACCTACCTGCCAATTAGCGGCAATAAGAGAATGATACCTGACACCGGTTTACAGAGCAACAGGTAAGCAAGACCATGACCCCATCTTAAGTATAGACATAAACCTCCTTGATTCACACTTGACCTTGTTTAACACACACGAGTGACTCTTATAATGACTTTATATACAAGAGTGATAATAAACAGAACAACTACCTTCATTAATAACTTGAGCCTCTCGGAGTGTGTAAGACTCAGGGCATTGGTTTAAGTAGGTTTATATATACAGGAATGATAACATAAGCTAATGTAAAGACGCAACTGTAGTGTGAGTCAAGTGTGTATTGGTGGCCGCTGGTTGCGTTAAGTATCACACTTGAATTATCTAACATTCTTGACTTGCATCACAACACAGCCGTGAAACAAGACCTCAATAGGGGGCAGATTTGTGCATATACTGTACGTTGTCAAGTCTATGTTCTCACACACACACACACACGTTACCATAAGCTTGGTAAACCTAACCTAACAGATATTAAGGACCTACAGGGATTTTGTTCACCATAAAACCCATCATGTCAACGAGATTTTGTTCGCTATAAAACCTATCACGTTAAAGGAGATATTTCGACCTCTTAGTATTTTCGTTGGCCAGATTTTTCTCTCGGCGGAATACTGACCCGTTGAGACTGGTTCAAAATATCTCATTTATTTGAGTAGTAATACAGTATCATCGAACGCTAGGGGTGGCGGCCGCTTATCACTACACCAACAAACTGCACATGACGACGCCCTTCTCACACAACCCACAAATACAGTTTATAAATTCACTTCGTGTTTATTACAGAATATATTGAGGAAATTACACATAATCCGAAAGATCAACCTGTACTACGTCAGTTTCTTATCGTTAATGTACTTTGCGCTGTTAATTTAGGATGTTATGTCTGTTTATAAGAACTATTTCCTCTTAGGTTGAAAGCCGACGCGTTAATGACTGCGGTAACTGACATTATCTATCGTGTTGCATACTGTTTCTTAAATTAAAATGAACATCCTTACATTAACAGATCTCTTAAGATTATTGAATGCTGTTTTTGTTGTTAATTATTATTTGTTATTCCGTTTTACTTATACCACCATGACTTACGTAACCTATTAGTAAACGTTTAAGTTCTCTGTTGCCAACCGTAAGTTCATATTAGGATTCACTCCCCCATTCAAAAACAACTGAGTGCACATTCTTCACTTTTTTCCACTCTTCTGTTAACCAGTTTTGTGCCGCCTCTTCATTATATATCTATTATTACGTTACCGTTAGCTATAATTCCTTCATCAGTACAACTTCCGTGATTACAAATTATACATAAATAGAATAGGTATCCCGCTGTATCTGTCCACAAGACGATACTCTGATGCCCGCCAGAACACATAACTAAATAATGTTGATCAGACGCGGGCAAGCGGGAACAAAATAAACCATTACTTTAAGATATTATAATTACGAGAGCTGTTGATCCTGTAGCAGCGATGACAAGAGTGAATGTCTGTCTGATTGTAGGGAGAGTACAGGTAAGACATATCTTCGTCTGTCTCAACCATCTTATGAGCACTTGTGGGTGACCAAGTTTTCCTTGTCTTTTTTTAAGACATGAAGCAGAGTCACAAGTACTCGATCACACATTAAGTCTCACCGCTCACTCCTTACTTCCCATTGTCTCACTCCTTACTTCCCACTGTCTCACCCTATTTCACTCCTTACTTCACTTCCCACTGTCTCACCCCTATTTCACTCCTTACTTCACTTCCCACTGTCTCACCCCTATTTCACTCCTTACTTCACTTCCCACTCCTTACTTCACTTCCCATTATTTCACAGTCAATGTTATTCATCTTCACGTTAGGAGAAAACATAAGTTGATATAGACCATTATACAGTACGACTAAAAGTAGTAATATATCCAGGACTGACACACACACAGACCAGCTGAGGGGTAGCGTGCTGCGTGCGCCGGGCCCAGCCTACAACTGTAATGACTATCTGCCACAATTACCCAACTTCTCTGGTAGACTGGCACCTCACTACACCTCCGGGCAGCACCAATCACGTTCCCACGACAAAAAGAGTTGAGTAATGACGGTGTGTGGTGGCTGTGTGGGTGCTGAGGGTAACACTGCGAGGGTACCAGCTAGTGCTACCATCCTCTGTCGTCTGTTGGTGCATGGCGAAGCAGCCAGCCCGCCAGCTCCTCCTCACATACCTCTAAGAATAGTTCAAGTCTTGCCTTAGACAAATAAACCATTACAAGATGGAGTCTGGTCGAGCTAATAACCTTTAGAGATCATAAATGAATAATAATTAAAACACGGCAACGATGATCACCAGGCAACCCCCCAAAAAATTATAAAAACTTATACCAGACGACCTTACCTGTTGGTGCTGAATAGTGCTCTTTATCAGTACTCAGTCAGGCCTTGGTAGTGAGTGTACTGTGATGTATGTGTTGTGTTGGTGGTGCCGAGTCCTACCACCACACAGGGAACACACTAAAAAACAACACTCCTGGGTTTAGTATTTTTGCCACGTGTCAACCAGCATGTTGTACACCCCTCCTCCTCACACATGCTCTTCCTCCTCTTCACACATGCTCCTCCTCCTCACATCAGCTCTACCTCCCTCTGTCTCTTGTACACATACTCTCTTGTTATCGACTCCCTTTGTTCTCTCTCACGACCTCTATTACGGCACACACACACACACACACACACTCCGGTGAATAAAACCATTCAAGAACTTCACCTGACCATTAGCTAAGTACACCTTCATTAGCATGTACACCTCACCACCTCGTAGGACGCCACGTCACCGTCGCCCCAACACAACCTTGAGCTTCGTCTAGTTAAACGTCGGGTCCTTATCTCCAGTGTTGAAGAATCACAAAAAAATAAAATAAATAAATAAATCGACGCTGAAAATAATCTAGCTGGGGCTTCCTGGATAATTGTGTGTCCCAGGTGTATGTGTGTATGTATGCATGTATATATATATATGTATGTATGTATGTATGTATAATGATTATTTCGTGTATTATGTAGTTCCTTTACAAATACATAAATATAACTAAAATATTGAGGTGCAATATTTGTTTTGCTGATGTTGTGTAAATAATAATAATAGCATCTGTGTGTGTGTGTGTGTGTGTGTGTGTGTGTCTGTGTGTGTGTGTGTTACGTTAAATAGAGATTATCGTCAATTAAGCTTTAAAAAGTAACTCACGTTTCTCACAACATTTTCTTTTTATTGCTACAAATTCATAGAAATTAACTCGAATATAATAAAAAAATTCTCTGTTTCAGTTAACACGTCGTTTACCACCAAAAGAATGTTAAATTATGACTAAAGAAGGTTAAGATGGGTTAGGTACTCAACCATCTCTTAGGCCACCCGCACCTCCCTACCAGAGTTAAGCTCCATCCTCACAACCATGGACATGTATATGGAACACACACGATGTATGCTATATATGCCGGAACAATATTAAAGAGAACAGGTAGTGAGGTTAATACAGTGACCCACGTGCCCTGTACACACCTCCCCGCCACGCCTCTACCCCCTGACACCACCATCCCAGAGCTGGAACATTGACATAAATTTTTGCTGCAGTGTTTATGTTTATGCCACAACACCCTGATGACTCATGGCCAGCAACACGTAATGTGAGGAGTGTGTCTTGTCTAGTGTGTTGGTTAATGATATATCTTACTTGAGTAAATTGCAACAATGCCAGGAATTATTCTCTTGTGAGGTCATGACCCACCAGAAGGTTGTCTTGTCGTGTGCCCACAACACTGGTGGTAGTGGGCGTGTCGTGTGCCCACAACACTGGTGGTAGTGGGTGTGTCGTGTACACACAACACTGGTGGTAGTGGGTGTGTCGTGTACCCACAACACTGGTGGTAGTGGGTGTGTCGTGTGCCCACAACACTGGTGGTAGTGGGTGTGTCGTGTGCCCACAACACTGGTGGTAGTGGGCGTGTTGTGTGTACTGACTGCCACTAGAAGGCACCGTCTCTTCTGATGCAGCCTCACCATACTACAATCCTCCCTCCGCAAGAGTCCGCCACTACCCACCATACTTGGACAGTGACGTATGACAACTTTTGTAACAACGCACATACAGCCTCCAGGGGTGTTTACGCTGCCTTAGAGGAGGGACCTTGGAGTGTGTGTGTCTAGAGGCTGCATCTTACCAAGGCGACACACACACACACAGTAATGACTATGTTCCTGGTGACTGTGTCTCAACAAGGCGGGTCTGTATGGCTGAGGAGCTCCAACACAGTCCGTGACGTTTTAAAGTGTGGTCTTGATGGTGTTCCTGCTACTCAAACAAACGCTGACACCCACACACCTGCAGTCGCTGGTGGCTGCATAATGAGGTTAAATCTTATGTGAAGAGGTAAGGTAAGAATTTATATTAGTAGGGTCGTAGAGTGAGGAAAGTTTGTAGCGTGACTCGAGGGTGTGGAGATAACATTGTATATTAACATAGGCTCAGTACAAGTGTAGTGTATAAAATACCAATGTGTTACAGCTTTATTTTACTAGTTCAATATATAGTAGATTATGGTATATTCCTAACAAGTACAATGGGCACTTCCACTATGTCGACCGTTGGGAGGTTTGAGATCACCACACTAACTTTGACACGACCAGTAGGTAGCACACCGTCGATGGACTGGGCTGAGACTACGTTGCACTTACTGACGGCTTCGATACAGCTGGTGACACGACGAGCGGGACTGGGAAGCGAGTATTGCTGGCCCCTTCACGGTTACAATGATGAAGGAGCTGAAGGCCCCTTTTATTGGAGATCACAGGCCGGTAGATGTCCTGTCTAGAACGGCTTGTTTGGTTAGGTGTCATAAGTGTCTTGAATTAATAAGGTCATCACGCCGGTTTAACTAATCACGTGGCGGTGAGAACTCTGGTTCCCTTGTCTGACTGTGACCTCTGTTGGGTCAGGTCTTAACCTCATCTTAGTCACTGGGTCAACTTACGTGGGTGAACACCTGGTTACTACTATATGTGTGTTAGTCTACTGGCCTGGATGCTTTGGTATGATAGATAAACAATATAGCTGGCGGGAGTCTGCGTCACCATGGAGACAGAGGGAACATCTCTCATTAATACGTAAATCTTACTCATCCATTATATTTAACACGTACGTTCATCAATTAGCTGTAAATTTCGTGGAAATGCCATTACCAGGAGAGAGTGGGGAGGCTGTGATGTGTCCAGCATGAGTGATTAAGGGAATAATTGACCAGGACCCAACCAGCCTCTCACCGTAACTTATAACACTTCAACCATCATCGTTGGTCACTCCTCGAAAAATATAACAGGACGTCTTGCGTGAAGTGTTCCCAGAAATCATCCTGTGAGCGGTAAGTCCCAAGGCGTGGGCCGAGACGCCCGCAGGAACCAGCCGTACACGCCCTCCCCGTGTACACACCATCGCTGACTCTTACATTTGGGCTTCCATTGTGGGAATGTTTGCACGGCGCTGGTGTAAAACTCTTAATAAAAGGATCCCGGGAGGAATACGGACCTGGTACACACACACACACACCTCACCTCACCTAACTTAGCCCAACATAACCACACCGAACCCAACCAAAACAATGTAAATATTATCTACTTCACACCTTAAGGGTTTTATGCCTTTATTAGTGCCTCAGTTCTTTAGGTAAGGAGTTGGGGGGTGGTGGGGGGCTCAAAATGGACGGGGTTCGTGGTTCAGAAGTTGAGGGTATCGGGGTTCAAAGTTGGTTATGGTTCACTAAATGTGTTTCACCCTTCTCCGTCAGGATGAGGTGCGGCAGGGTGAGGTGGAGCATGGTGAGGTGTGGCAGGTGAGGTGCAGCAAGGTGAGATGCAGCAGGGTGAGATATAGCAGGTGAGATGTAGCAGGTGAGGTGCGGCAGGGTGAGGTGCGGCAGATGCAATTTTCTTAATCCAACCAGTTTTTGTATACAAGGATGTATTATTCTGAACTGAATCTCTCACACAATACGGATGTGGGACTTTCAACATTGCATGGAGGTATGTGGGTGTGTGGGGGGGGGGGGTGAGGGGGGTGGAGGAAGGTGTGTGGCGGTGGGGGTGGTGAATGGTGGTGGGGTATGTGAGGATGGGTGTGTGGGGGTGTGGGGGGGGGTGAGGGGGGTGGAGGAAGGTGTGTGGCGGTGGGGGTGGTGAGGATGGGTGTGTGGGGGTGAGTGTGGGGGAAGGTGGGGACGAGTGTATTGTTATCATAGTCAACTAGAGCTCTCCAGTGTAGAGTTGAAGGGACACAGTACTTCACCTAACCAAACCAAGTGGAGACGAGTGTACTGTATCGCCTCATAACAAATAAAGCTACACTGTTCTTGTCCTTAATTGAGTTACATTGTATCGTCTTGTTTATTGACCTTGTGCTAAACTATTACACATTGTGTCTGATTACAGTTGGTCCTATACTGTATTCTGTTGTATGACACAGCACTATACTGAAGTTACTTTGTGCTCTATTATGTATTTGAAGGTGAATTAACTCGAGGTGTATTGACAGTCAGGCCGAAGATCCCCAAGTAAATGTGACAGATCCGCATAAAACAAGTACGGCATAAAACAAGTACAGCATAAAACAAGTACTGCATAAAACAAATACGGCATAAAACAAGTACGGCATAAAACAAGTACTACATAAAACAAGTACTGCATAAAACAAGTACTGCATAAAACAAGTACGGCATAAAACAAGTACTGCATAAACCAGATACCCCATAAAACTAATGTCGCATAAAACAAGTACGGCATAAAACTATTACCGCTTAAAACTCTCCCTAGCCTAATTTTCGCGGGCCATAATATTCCTGACACCGAACTGGAGGATGAGGGAGCCGGTCTGACTCACCCAAAGAGAAGTGATGCCTGGCTACGGCTCTTGTGTCACGGGAGAGCCAGGGACACCAGCCACTTGCTCCCTCTTAGCAGTCTCACCGTACATAACAGGAGGAGTTACCGTTACTGGGAGCGATAATAGGAGTTACCGTTACTGGGAGCGATAATAGGAGGAGTTACCGTTACTGGGAGCGATAATAGGAGGAGTTACCGTTACTGGGAGCGATAATAGGAGGAGTTACCGTTACTGGGAGCGATAATAGGAGGAGTTACCGTTACTGGGAGCGATAATAGGAGGAGTTACCGTTACTGGGAGCGATAATAGGAGGAGTTACCGTTACTGGGAGCGATAATAGGAGGAGTTACCGTTACTGGGAGCGATAATAGGAGGAGTTACCGTTACTGGGAGCGATAATAGGAGGAGTTACCGTTACTGGGAGCGATAATAGGAGGAGTTACCGTTACTGGGAGCGATAATAGGAGGAGTTACCGTTACTGGGAGCGATAATAGGAGGAGTTACCGTTACTGGGAGCGATAATAGGAGGAGTTACCGTTACTGGGAGCGATAATAGGAGGAGTTACCGTTACTGGGAGCGATAATAGGAGGAGTTACTGTTACTGGGAGCGACCATAAGGCACCAAGACAAATCAAGGCTGGGAACACGTCATTACAGGATGCAGGCTGAAACAGGAGGAGGGTGAGGTAGGGTTTTGTGTGATGAACCAGCTGTGTGTGTGGTACGACGATCACCAACCATAACCACCAGGTAATGAGCCTCGTAAAGTCGTCGGTCAAGGTAAGCCATTGTAAAGTGTATAAAACAGGAGCCACATGTCTTACCAAGGGGCAGGACACACACACACACACACACACGGGAACTAAAGAACGACATAACTCTGGCTGAGGAACGAGCAAACATGATCTTGTTGATGGTAACGTGTCTTTGTGTGTTTTTGCAAGCACTTGTTTATTATGAGTGTGTGTGTGTGTGTTTACATGTAAGTACCATCGTGTGTGTGTGTGTGTGTGTTTACATGTAAGTACCATCGTGTGTGTGTGTGTGTTTACATGTAAGTACCATCGTGTGTGTGTGTGTGTGTAATAATTTTTTCCTTTTCTACATAAATAAATAAAATAATGTCAGTAATCACCCACTCGCCCCTACCATAACACTTGTCATGATGAAGCAAAACACATCCAGCTCCTCCCCTGACACACACACACACGACTTCTTGGCACTGGTAGAGGTCATTAAATTGACACACGTGCGTCTCTCCCCAGTTCCCAGTATTGTTCTCTCTTACGACACCGCCTTTGTTTTTCTAACTAAATAAATCTTTTACAATTCTTAGCGCATGTTTTAGTAAAGCTAGTTCCCATGTACCTGTTGTTATGAGCAGCAGCGGTCGAGAGGATACAACACTCGCTTCCCGACCTAAGGGTACCTGGTTCGCTCATGGGGGGTACCTCTAACCTACCCAGTTGTGAATGGTGGCGTGCAAGAACAGCTCTACTATCTCCTTATGTACTGTAGGGTCTGTTATCAGTGTGCTGTATAACTGTACTGTCCCAAGCAGACTGCCAAGCCTATGTAACTCACCCACCTTCACATTTCAGTGTTGTTATATGTGCATATTCCAGCTGGATCATGTGAAGAAAAAAGAGGAAAAAGATGGCTACAGTGTGATACCAACCCACTTCTTGGAAAACTTTCTTCAAATGTCCTTCCTACTTGTGTCATCTCCCACACAACATCCTTCCCCTGGTCAATATATTACACTATAGTATCCTACCAGTTAGTGCGTGTCCCGTCTCTACTCTCTTATATAGGTTAATGATTATCCCAGCAGACATCAAGTGTGTATAAGAGCAGGCAGATGGCACCACTTTACACAAACACTTTTTTAGTGTTGTTGTTGTCACTCTGGTCATGGATCCACCCTACCCACCCTCCCCTCACCACCACCCTACCCCCCCCCCCCTACCACCCACCCCCCTAATGTTGCGTCCTTCCCCCTCCTGCGTCGTGTTGTGGTGGCCGCTATACAAAGGAACATTCACTAACCACTAAATTATTACCCCCACTTTAAACTCTGGTAATGGTCATATCTCTCGTTGACACTTAACCTCATGATCCCAACTGGTGTCGTCATATTCCCTGTGTAAATATACTAGGTAATTCACGGAGCTCCTTGAAGTCACAATTACTACAGCTTCTAAAAGTTATTCCCTCTCGCCTAATTTAGTCTCCGTTTGTATCCTTTCCCTTCAACCCCTCTCCACAGTTCTCACATCTCAGCCACAACATCCATATACCATCCTCACATCTCAACCACAACATCCACACACCATCCTCACACTTCACATCTCAACCACAACATCCACACACCATCTTCCTGGATTGGGTGTAGGTGAGGTGTACCATAACCTGACCCCGTCTGGAGTGTACAGGATAAACCTACCCTAAAGGACCCACTTTCACCTTCAGTAGAATATTTTA